>JAPESX010000797.1:0-14124 GCA_029590615.1 Nemania bipapillata
GCGGAGGAGATGGGGAGGTGGGATGTCCATGGCGTGGCCCAGCTGCCGGGCATGATGTCGACTTGGCAGAGCCAGAACATGTCTACCTTGGTCAGGACGACGGCGAGGTTGCGCGCGCGGTTGCGTTCGTCGCGCGCTTGGTCCCGTTCTCGACGGTCCTTCTCGCGCGTCTTCTCCCTCTCGTGAGCTGCTTCTTCTTCTGCTGTCGGCCCTGATCCTGCGGGCAGCGTTTTTTCGGGGAAGTGCGGGTAGTTCGTGAGCAATAAGGGGCCACTTTTCCTTTCGTGGCCCAACAAGCCCGCGGCCTCTTCGTATGGAGAGCCCATTGCCCCTCGCTTTAATACATTGTCGACTGCAATCTTGTCCTCCTGTATTTGCTGCAGCTTTTTGGCCCTAGCATCCTGTCGTTCTTTAGCTAATTTAGCTCGTTCGTTAGGTGGTGTACTAGGTCTTTCCCGTCTCTCATCTTCACCGCCATCCCCAATGCGAACTATTAAAGGTGAGTCATCCACGGCGGCATTCTTGGATGGACCTGCGTGGGTGGCCATGCTGTCTTCATCCGGGGCATCTTCTACCGTTGCCCGTCTACGCGGCGGAGGGTGGACAATACGCGGGTCTGTAGAGAAAGGGGAAAAAGTGGGAGGCGGAGGCGGAGGCGGACAGGGATACGGATAGGGGTTTATCTTTATTTTGTTCTTTTCGATGTCGTATAGTTTAGAGGGAATTCCAGACTCTTCCGAGCTTTTCTGGCCTTTTCTTTGTTCAGTAGTCGGGATTCCTTGTGTGCCTGGGCCTTGTGAATTGATATCTGTAGCCGTCGCTAAGCCAACTTGACTTTGATCAGAGTTTTTGGGAGCTATATTCCTCCCTGCGTTTATGTTGATACCCATGAGTACTGGATGGAGAATCAGCCAATTTCCATCCTGCATGCGTCGCTCCACGGTCCGGTACCTATCAATACGTGGACGAACCGCCACTTGTGCCGGCCGAGGTTTATCTTCTGACTTTTCGGTTTCCTCGGCAGTCTCCTTCTCCTTCTTCTTCTTTTTCTTCTTATTTTTGCGATCGGAGCATGTCTCTATGTCGTAGCTATCCACTCCATCCCTATCCCGGATCCAGCGGTCGTCGAGCCTTCGCACCGTCCGTCGCCGTGTAGAGTTATAGAAACTTCCCGCGACAGAGCAGGTATCCCACGTCCTAGCCATCCAATATCCGCTGATTTTGCCTTGCACTTCCCGTATACGCGTTCCGAACACCATTGGCAGGGAATTCTCGACGTTACGCGGGGTGAAATGCAGTATCGGGCCCAGAATAGCATGATTTGAGCTTGTCAGAGTCCCTACTGCGCCTTGCATAGAAATTGACTTATTAGCGAACGAGGCACTTGTTAGCTCCATGCCAGCCATCAGTGCCATTATGACAACGTCTCGCATCGACACCTGCATAGGAACCGATATCAGGTCACTCGGGCATCGATCGGCGTCATATTCGACTAAGTCGATCCGTACCGACTTTCTGCATGGTATCTCAATCGCGCGACAGAAAGACACCCAAGAGGCTTCCCCTACCTGAGAAGCCTCATTACGGGAAACCGATTGCAGTGAGTCCAGTGAGTCGACGTTACGTAAAAGCCTTATTGTGGCGCCTTTTCTCCGTAGTCGTCCGAATATCCCGAATCGATTCTTGACGAGTACGCTTGACTGGTAGCTACTGGTGGTAGCATTCGAGGCGGGAACAGGCCGGCGCCGACGTAGTCCGGCGGGAAGTGAAATTGGTAATCTGAAATTCTTCTTCTCACGAATTACGGTTACCTCGCGACTCGACACGTCGTTCATGGAACTAGAGTCAGATTGCTGATCACTCTTCCGACGAAACCAATCAAAGGCCTTTCTCCAGCCAGGCTTTTCCAAGGCCTCTCTAGTGCGCAGAGCCGACGACAAGGAGAGAATACCATCGCTACTCTCATCGTCGCTGTCTGTATACGCGATAGAGGGCATTTCTAGTTCACCAATCGCATGCGATTTCATGTGGGCACCACCACTAGGCCACAGTTCAGTGTCTAGACTGATCTGGGGAATAGAATATATAACGCGGAAGCGGAACTGTGAGAACTGCCACACGCGACGACCCTGTCCAGGCATCGGCCCAAACACGACGCTGTCGCACATCCGGATCAGCTGGCCTGTGATGAGATACTGCTGCGTAGCCTGCGCAATGGCGACGAACAAGGCCACTATCGCGACGACGAGGGCCGCAATGGCGGACGCCGTCGATGCATCCAAACCCGCCATTCTGGTAAATCGAGTTACCGATTTGTGGTGCGTTTGAGAGAAGTAGAAAGAAACATTTCCAACTCAGCCGCACGAGGAGCAGCGCGGATGCCTCTTGCTATCAGGTCATTTTCCCCCATGTTGATAGAATACTCACTCGCAGAAGACTAGGTAACTATCTGCCTAGCTAGGTACGTAAGCCGGGCGGATCTAAATCCAATATCGCCTAGCCACAAAATATCGGCTGACCATAAAATATCATGAGAACTCACATTCAAAATATCATTTTCGAGCTACTGCCTGTGGGAATATAGTTCTCTATACGTGTAGTTTAGAGGATTTTGTCCTTGATTTGATTTGTAAATTTTCAATATTATTTATATACTATCTGAGTCTCCTACCCAAGTGGGATACAAAAAACTCGATACTCGAGAAGCGGGAGTTGGGCTAAAGAGGTTAGAGTGTCCGAAATTAGGCTAGTTTTGATGTTAGAGCGCCAAGTCTTATTATCTTACCATACCGGTTACTTAAAATCAGCTACCTGTCGTCTAGTTCTCGATTTTTTCTTACCCAGTAGGATGTTTCAATTTGGCACATGTGTAACCAAGGGCGCCTGATGATATAGGTACTGTCTACTATCCCAATAACATTAAATATTATAAGGTTACTATACATGTATGGTAAGCACTTATAGTAAGTACTATACCTATGCATTTTAACGTTATATGTAAGATTACTTTCTCGATTAGTCCTAGGCCTAGGTAAGGTATACAACAAGTTCTAGTCTAGACCCTATAAACCCCACAGCGCGACGAAATGCTTATCCAACCCAGAGGATAGGTATCGCAGCCCTATTAGGTATTGTTGCCCAACGACATACCTATGAGTACGCATACAAGTACCAATCATTCAATGGTCAAACACCCCTTCACTGAAGACATACATGTGTGAGTAATTATTGTATACCTAGGAAGTATTTTGATGTACATACACCCAGTATATATACATATAGTCCCTGTTGTGCCAAGATGAATACTGGAAGACAGCTGCACAGTTTCAATATAGAGCGCTATACCTAGTCAGCCATATGAATTGCGTCTATATTGAGAGGGTATATGATCGCCCATTCAAGAACAGCTAGCGCAATTTAACCCCACGACGTTTACCCCTCTTTCAGCTGTATTCCGTATACCGGAGATTGAAGAACCCTCTGGCTGCAAAGAAGACACCGCTACATGATCCAAGACCGTACCTTGGCCTAAGGATTCAGGCCCCAGGGATAACAGTTTAATTCCCTGGCAAGGGAGAAGTAACCTTCGAGGCTCTGTGGACTCTCTCCGTGAATATCAATGGCAAAGGGGAAGACACAAGAGTGAAAGTGTCCTGCTTTCCTTCTAAAAATGCCTCCTTGGTATGTTCGGGCGTCGCACTAATATCGTATCGCCACAAGATCTCAGCCACTACTCGCCGAATCTCCATGAGAGCCAATCGTTTCCCGACACATGCGTAAGGGCCTATTCTCAGAGGTTAAACTAGCTCCGACGGACAGCACAGGGTTCAGAGTGGTACCTAAGTTAAATGGTATAAATACCGATTTATCTTTAATCAATTCAGGACGTGTTGTCCATCGCTCGGGGATAAATTCTAGAGGACGCTCAAACGCACGAGGGTCTAATCAGATGAGACAAGCAGATGGTGGTCAGCCAGCAGGATCAAGGACATAAGTGAAGACCGTAAGGAACCATACCTCTGAAGACAGTGTGCGAAGGCACCTGTACTATTACGTCCCCGGGAATAACGGTGTCGCCGATGCGTAGACCCTCAGGAGGTGTAACTCGCTGAGTTCCTGAAGGCACAGGCGGATGCAAGCGAAGGGTTTCATTAATTACCGCATCCAACAGCTCAACTGTTTGCAGGTTGTCGTGTGCCAGACTGGGGAGCGCATCAAGCTGGTCCTGCAATTGTCGGACAAGCTCTGGGTCATGCAGTAGCTGGAAGAATAAGTGTGTAAGCGCTGCAGCTGTGCTGTCGCTGCCCGCAACGACGATCAGCTGCGCGTCACCGTGCAGATCCCAGCTTTCGCGCTGCGTCTTTTCGCCCTTTTCATACGCGGATAGGAGCCAAGAGAAGATATCGGGTTGTTCCGGTTCATTCTGCAGTCACTATATCAGCTTGGATGGCTTCAAACGGGGCTCTGTATGAATGACCTTGATTCTTTGATCGATCTGATCTTGAATCCAATTCCAGAACTTCAAATAGTTATGGTTCAACAACGGTGTCCTCTTGAGGAATGTCAAGAGCCAGGGTATGTGGGAGAAAAATGCGATATGAAACATATCATTACGCAGCGTGGTGAGAACATAGGCTTCTTTGCCGTCAAGTAACATTTGCGACGAGTGATTGAATGCAAGATCCTCCATCACGTCGAAAACGAAGTATGTGAACCATTCCGAAACGTTGATTGGCTTGTCACGGCGTTCCTCAAGGACCTGAAGAAGTTGATCAATTGCCTTGGTGATTCGAATATCATACCCCAGAAGCGCTATTCGTAATGATAAACATAACCGATTAGTAAAGCGCAAATCAAGCGACGGTCTGCGGAAACTTACCCTTAGTGCTAAAGCCTTGATCCCACACTTTACGACGTCGTGCATGTTCCTGTTTATCACGGGCCATGAAAAGAGGGGTTCTGGGCTCCAACAGCGTATACCAAGGGCCCTTGGACACTGGAGACTGGGTTCCGTAGATGGCCTTAACTGCCTCGGGATCCGCAATGGACAACTCTGAGGGTCCTATAGAGTAGATCTTAGGACGGAAGCCTAGTAATGGTGTTGCGGATAGGGCTTACCAAGCCTAACATAGTCCCCATACTCTGCATGAAGCTTCTGCACCTCTTCAAAAAGATGTAGCTTTTTGACGGACCGTGCCGTGATGTAGAAGTTGGTAAGCCGGGCTAGAAAGGGGCCCGGGTACTTGCGCAGTCTGTGGAAGAACGCACGATATACCAACATACTAAGGTACAGCCCCAAAGCATGATAGCCTGCAAACTTAGCAACCTCAACAAGCGGTACTTGGAATTGGACATTCGATACCGAGCCTCCAATCAAGAAAGCCACGAGATAGAATACGAATATTGAAGGTGCTGCTACATCCCACTCGCCTACACGGAATACTAGGACGTGGGCCGAGACGCCACTGATAGCGGCTAAAACGTTGGTTAGATTTCCTACCATTTTGGCTCGACTCTTGGCTGTAGAAAGAGAAAAGAAGATGTAGGTTATGAGCCAAGTAGTCCATTTGGCGGTGGAACAAGACCACGCGTATATAGGGGGGAAAAAATTCAAGTTCAGCTGAACATCGGATATGGAAAATCGCATTAATCCCAAACGGCCTCTCCACGCAACAATATTGACTCTTGGCATACCGTTTTCGTCACTAGGAACTATCAAAATACTACAGAACGCTTATCTTCAATTATCGTCTAGATACTAAGCGACAACTAGATATATGCTAAGCCTATGCGGTGGTAGGCACGCATCTATATTTAATTGCACATTAGTACATGACTGATGAGAATCCTACACGTCCGCCGAGTCTTTACACTTGACCCTAGGTGTTCCATACCAAGCAAGATCATTAGTCTCTAGTTTGGCGTTAGCTTAGATCTGCTCGATGGATTGAGGCGGGACGGAGCATGTCAGCAATACCACGCTAGTCCAACGCTACGAGTTAGTGGGTGTGGGGAGCAGTAGATCCGATAGGGCTCGACGCCGCTCGTCCGCTGGCGGGATGTGTACACCAGTGACCTCATTTAGTGATAGTGGTTGTGATGGTGGCGGTGGTGGTATGTATCGTGCCTATCAACAAATACGTAGGCGAGCTAGAAATGGCTATCTTCATTCCCTCTCTTTTTCTCTATCACCCTTTCCAAATTTTCTAAGTCTATCTAGTAGCGTGACCCAATTGGTAATGATCACCCGAGAGGCGAGGACACCAAATATATCGCAATAGTTTTCTAAGTATAAAGCATGTCGTAACCGTTGGTCGATAGCTGCCAGTTTGCGAAGCACGTGCAGAAAAAATGGGCATGTATGCAGGTATACAGCCTAATTCTTACGAACGAGGGACAAGAAGCGAATAGGAACTCTAGCAACTGAAGAATGTATGTAGGACGAGGGAATCCTTTGAGAGTTTCGTCAGCCTTGTAGATATTACGTGAGTAGTTGCGAACACTGCCTAGATAACCTCCCTGGTGCCTGACCTCAAAGTCCTATTGTTGCGTGTATTTATTTCGTGTTCTTGGACATATGAACTGTTCTCCTTGCTCAGGAATATAGTATTCTCCAGCATTCCAACAACAACAAGATGCTTGCCAGTCAGGAACTACGAGAGTACGAACGCTCAAGTTCAGAGCTAAGAATGAGGCATGTCGACATTAAATTAAGGAACCGTGACATTTCCTTGATCGTATGTCTACCATAGTATCTATTCTACGTGACATATACTTACCATACTTCTAGCTTGATGTCCCGGACTACGGAGTCATCCCTCGCCACGACCCTACCTTGTCGACGTCTCAGCTCCTACAGATTCATACCGAATTCAAAAAGCTACTCCAACCCGACCTGGCCAAAGACGACGCCTTCTACAAGCGGTGTGCAGCCGAAGTCAACGTTATTAATCTTTTCTTCCCTGATATCAAGTCGGAGACGATTCGTATATGCTTTACGGCCTGGCTAGTGTTTGTTATTGCTATGGATGATATTTTGGAGACACTCCCACCTCTTGATGGCCAGACAGCTCTGTTAGACTCTATTCGCATCCTATTGTCTCTTCCTGAAGAGAAACGAGATGGTATGTTGACTCAGATTTGGAGCTAACTCCTGTGTTCAATATGAAAGATAGGGGAAACTAATGTTATAATAGGGGCTTCTGTAGATATGAGAATCCAGAGTCTAACGCGTGTTCTATATCGTCACTGCACCCAATGGCTATCTCAAAAAGCTGCACGTCCATTTTTCACAGCAGCATGTAGGGTACTCCAGGGGCACATCAACGAGATTCGTTTTCTACAGGGTCAGATCCCTAACGATCTACCAACATACCTGGGGATTCGTACCCGCACCATCGCTCTGAATCCCTTTTTTGAGATCATCAAGGCCGAGTTCCTGCCAGAGAACAATCGACTTGACGCTATCTGGGACAAGCTGGAAACAGAAGTTTGCCGCGCAGCAGGCCTTCAGAACGATCTCATCGGGCTCGAGCGTGACCTTGAAAATGGGGAGCCCCTGAATGCGGTAATCGTCCTGATGACGTCCAACGGTACTGCTCTTGAGGAGCAAGACGATGAATTGTTCGCTCAGTACATTGAACAGGCGAGCGCAGAGCACAACCGGAGCACAGCCCAAGCAATGGAGCTAGTTTCACAGATGAACTACGAGATCGGCGCTACCCGCTCGAAGGAAATGGTAGAGGTTTCTCGTCACATTATTCTGATGTGTGAGACGCACTTGAAATGGTGCACGACTGCCAAGCGATATAGCATGAAGACTGACGAAGTGCCTAGTACGACTAGTATTGATTGATCACTAGCTCCAGTGGCTAAGGTGCGCTTGCGGCGTGGTAAGAATTTCCGAGTTTTGTATTTCATTGTAAATGTTCTAAATAGACTATCCTTCTAACGGACTCGGCCCTCCAATATCGTGTAGGAGTTGTATAAAACAACATGTGACTGATGATCATCCTTCCTCAGCTTTTGACATTATATTAAGCTATAAAATCGTATATAAGTACTTGTATACTACTTCCTATTGTATCTACATGATGGCGCCTAGCCCCATGCAACTAAATTAGTGCATCCGAAGTCTAGCTAAGTGGAAATACGCTCTTGGTATCACACTCAATGGGCTGAGCCCGTATGGGAGTGGATTTATGTAGACACATATTTATTTTTAAGGTGTCAGCACTTACAAGTAGGCAGGATTCACAGTCTAAGTACATAGACTATTATAGTTCAACTAAGATGACCATTCCCCGCGGATAGTCTCTGTGATATAGACCTAAGCAAGCTAGAACTCATCCGTTAAGCATCCCCTAGCCTGGACACTAGTGTTATAGAAAAAATAGTATATACAGATAGGCACAAAAGCTAACTAGGTGTCCCAAAAGCGCTATCCCGGTGACCGACCTAGATTGTGTATTACGATCTTCCGCTTTTATCCTTCGGGAACCCCTCATCTGATTCCCTGGTACACAAATTAGATGTTAAGCCATGCTACCTAAAGAATAATAGAAACCTAGTTCTTTCAACGAGTTAGTCACTTCTTCCTAGACAATATTGAATCCGGAACTATGCTTGGCGTCATCATCTAGCCTCTTATCAAGGTAGACGAAACGCACAGCGATGGCGAGTCAAATCCGCTATTCTATCCATTCGGCTTTTAAAATCGAAAGGTTAGTTTTTTTTAGAAGTTTTATATACAATACTAGAAAAAGTTGAATTGATCACTACAACTATGTAGGTTTCCATTCAAGTTGTAAACCACTTAGTCCTTGAACAGATGACGTCATTCTTGTTTAATTCCAATTGGTGAAGCTATAGAACACAGTGTGACAGGCATATCTGACGCTACGATATAGCATAAACTATTGAAGGCAAATTAACTTAAAGATACAACTTTCATATTCCAACTGAGATGGATTGTATTTTGGACAAGAACTCTCTATTCCACTATTTCGAGATGGTTAGTTGCACTAATACTAACAATGGGGCATGGTGTAAGGGTAGTGGGCTAGCGTGGAAGGACCCTAGCTGCATTGCATTGCGTGTGCATTATACCTAGATACTTGTAGATCATCACTGGGTAATCACATGCAAACAAGAAGTATTCAGGTTAAGAAATCATTACATGATTACCAAAGGCACAGCCACTTCACCGATGAGATTATTTCTAAGAGGGGTATTATTGGCAATATCATCTCCTCAAAAATGACTATTTATTATAGTCAATAGCCAGGATAACTAACGCTATCTAAGTGAAGTAGGGCATACATACGTCAGAAGACATATGTGAGCTAGTATAGCTCATAACATATGCAGGTACGGAATATTTGCTAAAGATCGTGACGAAAAGGGAGGTAGTGACAGGCTATCTAGGGATAGTGCAAAAGTGGTCACACGGCTCACCTATTTATAGATACTGTTACCTACTTGTATATCAAGTTAAAGACTGTTAGCTAGAGTAACCACCTGATAAGACTGAGTTTATAATAAGTGTTACCATATCTATCTACCTCATGCACGTACTATTCTCTTATATGAAAAGCTACCATGTAAGTTCTAGGGTTTCCTACTATATAAGGCCTGCATGCAGAATGTCATGTTCAGCTAGATAGACCCCCCTACTCTAGTATATGCACCTACACTGGTGTGCGGGGCAGAATGTGGGGTGTTGAAGCTGTACGTACTGTATAGGTATTGTAGGTAGTAGTTTTAATTGTATATGCGGATGTTGTTTTTGGTCCTTTTCATGTCATTTTGGATAAATAGGGTTTCTTCGGCGTATTTGGGGATATTATTGTTTCCCTTGATTTTGTTTTTCTTAAAAAAAGATCAATAAATACCTTCATTAAGTCTTATACGGCATCAAGCATATTATATACACAGGAACAGCTTCAGAATCACCGACGATGTCTTCATCACAGTTAGTGCATAGTAGCAGTATTTTCTACGGCCTGCCGAGTTACCCAAGCACCCCGGAGTACCAGAACTTGACTGCCATCGTCACCGGCGCTACGGGAGTTTCTGGCTATCACATGGTGAAGGCTCTGTCGGCATCACCGCGCTGGAGTAAGATCCTCTGTCTGAGCGTCCGGCCGCCACCGGAGAGCTTCTTTACTGATCTTGGTGAGGGTGCTCGACGAGTTGAACACCTGTCCGTGGACTTGCTTCTGGAGCCGACTGAAATCGCCAATCGCCTACAAGAAAAGATACAGACGGTGTAGGTGCGCTAGCAAGGGTGGATATGGCGTCTAAGCTAATTACCTACACAACTAGCGATTCTATTTTCTACCATTCGTATATGCACCCATTGCCTAAGGGAGATGTTAAGGACTTCTGGGGTAATGCGGATGAGGTGTCCAAGGTCAATGGTAAGGATATTCTACGCTTGACGATAGCACAGCTAAGTAATATTCTTACTTTCCAGTTTCCCTATTCAAAAACTTCATTGGGGCGCTCCAGAAAACCAATCTGAAGC
This sequence comes from Nemania bipapillata, assembly GCA_029590615.1. Classification (NCBI taxonomy): domain Eukaryota; kingdom Fungi; phylum Ascomycota; class Sordariomycetes; order Xylariales; family Xylariaceae; genus Nemania; species Nemania bipapillata. Next base: position 10,529 of record JAPESX010000797.1, read on the forward strand.
CTAGACGGTTCGTCCTCCAGACTGGAACTAAGCACTATGCTTTTTACCTGGGACCCGCGGCTATCCCGGCATTCGAATCAGATCCTCGCGTCACGCTAGATGAAAACTTCTACTATACGCAAGAGGATGCTCTTTCCAGCTATTGCCAAGAGGTGGGGGCTAAGTGGAATGTGACTCGGCCCTCTTACATCATAGGGGCTGTGCGGGATGGGCTACTTAACCATCTCATAGGGATTGGGATATACGCTGCGGTACAGGCGCACCTGAAGCAGCCTATCGCCTACCCCGGGGATTATCATGCTTGGGACCGTGAACAAGCACAGAGCACAGGCATGCTAAATGCCTACTTTGCAGAATGGCTAGCACTAACTGAGGAGACTGCCAACGAGGCTTTCAACATCCATGACGGGCTATCTTTTACATGGGGCCGCCTCTGGCCGTATCTAGCTCAATGGTATAATGTTGACTGGAGCCCACCAGAGCTCGACGACGCTAGCTACAGAGTCATGCAGCTGCCCGGAACTAAGACTCCAAGAGGGTAAGTCTGGATACTAAATCCTTCGCTCAACTTATCGATCTTAAACTTACGAAATCTGACTAGGTTCGGCCCTCAGGCGACGCTAAGATCTACATTTAGCCTCCTCGAATGGTCTTACAAGCCTGAGGTGGAGAAGGCGTGGAGAGAGATCGCGCAAGAGCACCGCTTGGTGCTTGACCCTTTCGACGACCACTACCGGTCGCGCATCTTCTCTTTTGCCGACTCGGCCCTCATCGGCGACGCGCCGATGGTTACTAGTATTCGCAAGGCCCGCCAGTTCGGATTCTTCGGCACCGTCGATTCTTATCACTCAATGTTCAACACGATGCATGAGTTGGGTCGTTTGAAACTGGCCGTGGCCCCGATCGTCAGCGAGTTTAAGCCCTAGAGTGAGATGTGCTTCTCAGCTAATGGTGATGGGCTCTCATAGCGCTGACAACTAGAAGATAGTGTGCTACCCCTCCACTTAGTTTGATGACCACCCACAACCGCTAAGTGTAGTGTACCACGAACCGTATGTCAACTTAGCAGATGTGCTACTTACTTATACATATGCTGTAAGGGCAGAAGTTCCACTGTAGTGCGGGGCATTGCGTGGGCTGCTTGCGCCCAGGCTACTGGTATTGTGACCCAAACAAGGGGTGCCTACAAGACTATACAACTAGTTTCCATATAAGTAGTTAGGTGGATAGATGGTTATCACAACCATCAATAAAAAACATGGCGTTTCGGCCTCACAAATTGTGTTACTATATATATAAACTTACTAGCAAGGTCATGGGATTGGTTATGCTTATAGTATCTATCTAGTAAATAGATACTATATTTACTAGTGTGCTTGAACACGCATATCTATACGGAACGCGGCCGCGTGCGTGAGGGGCTTGTAGACACCTTTGCGTAGGCCAAGTAAACCACTACACCCCGGCTTCCGTGCGCACTTATACCACATTATCTATTCAAGTCGTACCGGATGAATTCCCTCGGTTTTTCATATAAGGGGGCAGTGTGCTCGCGGGGTACCCCACAGTAGGCTTGCCTTGTGATGTAATAGGAACCTCTGAAGCACTTGAGACGCCACCGCCATGACCAAAATCACCATTCTCGGAGCCGGGTAAGTCTAACCCTATATCTTTAGCTCACAATCGAGCACAACTAGAGCATTTGCTAAGTGTGACACCTTCTGAATAGGGTCACCGGCATGACCATCGCCAGTCAACTCCCAAAGGACTGCGACATCACCATCGTAGCCCGCGACCTACCGGGCGACACGCCCTCCCAGGACTGGGCGAGTCCGTGGGCGTGTGCCGGCTGGGTGGCCCTCGGCGGCTCACCCAGCGAGCAGCAGATGCAACTAGATGCTTTAGCCTACTGTCGCAAGCTTGCTATTTTGCATCCAGAGTCCAGCGTACGGGTCAGTGAGTTAACTGACGTATATGACGTTGGGGTAGTCAGCGCCTCAGAGCTCTGGTATCATGACCGCTTACCGGGCTATGAAATCTTAGATGCCGGCAAGTTCGCGCTGGAAGGCGAGAAGACACAGCCCGCCGTTGCAGTGCAGTACTCTAACTTCGTGATTACGCCCGCGGTGTTTTTGTCCTGGCTTCGCAAACGTCTCGAAGAAGCGGGCGTTAAGTTCCAGCGCATACCCGCCGTCAAATCATTAGCGGACCTAGAGTATCTCGGTCATGACGTCTTAATTAACGCGTCCGGTCATGCATCGGCAACACTGGAGGATGTAAGGGATGAGAAGATTATCACGGACCGGACGTACGTGACCCTTGTCAGGTCGAAATATGACAAGTCATTTGTCCGGCGCTCGGCGACCGAGTACACGTATATATTCGGCCGGCATGACGACACCGCCGTACTCGGCGGCATCTCCGAGCCCGTCGAAAACGGGGTCAAGTCATCGGAGACAATCAGAGCAGATGTATGTGGCTACCCATTTCTCCTACCTACCTTCCAACCCTTCAGGGTCTATGACAACTACTCAATTTCGCTTGTTAACTCTGTTATAGCTTGTTCGCCGAGCCAATGCAAATCTTCCCGACCACTTCCCCTCAGCGAACCCAGACGACTACGAATTCGTACAAGACCTAGTGGGTATCCGGCCTCTACGGATCCCTGGCCCTCGGGTAGAGAAAGAGACTATCGGTAGACAGAAAGTCGTTCATGCTTATGGAACGACGGCTGGTGGTTATATATACAGCTTTGGGCTTGCGCGAGAAGTGGCGCGCTTAGTCGACGAATTTATATTTTCCCCTTGAACAAAGTTTAGCAGATATTCTCATACTCATGACGTTAGTAAATAAAGTCCCCGTACGTTAATTGAGCCACCAGACAACATACACGTGAATATATGTGTGTAGGCGACTTTATCAGCGCTTATTTCTAATGCCCTTAGTATGGCGGTAAGGTGACAGAGCTACCCGAGCTTAATATCAACCTCTTCTGGTGTTACTAGCTCCCAAATGGGCTCCCATATGACACCTAATGCCCGCCTGCACGCAATATCGCCTTCCCAACGGATCCATAGCACGAAGTAGAAATTAAAATGGCTCTCTCCACTTAACTCTTTTCGTCCTATGCATTGTGTGAAGGGGTGTGTTAACTGAATGCTCGACGACCCATGCGCCATGCGCCGCCCCCTGTCTTCCTGTAGGGGTAGGCCGTTATTTAAAGGTTTGCAACCATCCAAGGGCAACGATCCTTTAGCAATACGGATAACCTCGCATCTCTCACCAATAAGGAGCGGCTCTTTCGCATGTGCATTCAACCGGATAAACCCAGCCCATGCAGAAGAGGGCGTATAGAGAGGGAGTTCAGCTAGATCATGCTCGTCATCGCCATCATGGCCAGATCGCTGTGATGCATCGGCCTCCGGCATCCCAAACACGAAGAACGCCTTCTGCACCCTCGCATACAGATATCGCGACGAGTCTACCGCCTTGATATCACGGTACCGCTGGGACGGCGGGATTGGGTATCGGAATCTCCTCGTGTATCCCATGTGCTCGCGGGCGTGGTACGTGTAATACGGCGCTTGGTCGTCCCC
>JAPESX010000798.1:0-14096 GCA_029590615.1 Nemania bipapillata
AAAACTTTTTAAAAAGCAGCCGGTTTTTATATATAAAATTTATAATCGTTGTTTTTTATTTATATTTAAGTAAAACCTTTAAAAAAGTTATTATAACTAAAGTCAGGCCTCTAAAGTACGGTATATACAACCTACATTGCCGTTTCAATATTAATGCTAGTTTCTATCCAATGAGAAATGCATACATAGATATTATTCATCACGCAACGTAAACAACGCTAACCATGATCTATATCGATATCCTAGCCATCACCAGCTATTGCAAATAACCGTACGGATAGAAACTCGTCTCTTTCCTCAGCAAGTCGCTCAAAAACCGACCAAATTTAGGCTTCAATAAATTATCTGTTTCTCAAGACATTGATTTTGGGATATCATAGTTAGAAGCTTTTTTTTTTTGGTATTTATCCTCTTATACTCGGACCTAATTGTTAAGTGCAACCAACCTACAAGGGCCACTATAAGTGGCCACCCTGTATACAGAGCCATACAGTTGGCCTCGATTATATATCAGAGTAATTTTCTTCACTTAATCTTCCAAGGGACCCCTTCCGTACCACAGAATTCGTAATGGTCGAACGCTAAATTCGCCGATACCGGCGTTGGTCTAAAGCCTACTAGACCGCGCAACGTTTTGTGCCGTAAACTCACTGGGCGGGCGGGCTCTCTAGATGTGGTCATGAACTTAAATCTTCTATAGGGTGTGGGACTAATGATATCCGTTATATATAGTTCCCTGCAGCACTTGGTCCTGCCAACGTATAGGTTAAGCCCAAAATCAGGCAGTTGTTAGTCAGTTCACCTGCACTTTCAGGCAATAGCGATGGCGGGAGAACCAGAGACCCATGAAGGCACAGACAAGGTCGAGCCCTCACCTCCCTCATATACGGAGAGCCGTGTCGAGTCTATGCCCGGGACGTACCCACTTCTACAACAACCGGGATCGGCGACGAGGGCAAATCCCTACCGAGAAAGCGAGCAACGCCCCTCAATATCGTTTAGATTCTATCCAAACCCTTCTGACCCGAACCCGAATCAAGACTGGACAGCTTTGATGTCGGTTAAATGCCGTGATGTCCCCGGCCTCATGCGGGAAGGCTTCCACTGGGATGGTGCTAATGTTATAAGAGAAGAAGGTTATATTGACCACAAACCCACACGAACTCATCACCGTAACGACGGCAAGCGTTGGGGTGGTGCCAGACACTACTTCCTCAAAGACTTACAGCAACCTCTACGTTGGGTCGCTACTATCGAAGTCTATGCGCTAAACCCCGTAATTCTATACCAATTCAATCTCAATCAACTGTCCATGGAAAGTATGCAGTGTGCAGGAGCTATTGATCCGTGTTCTGGACACTACACATATAATTGGGATCTCTGCTATCCTAACTTGTGGTTCAATGCAATTTATGACGACATGCCCATGGAGGGTTGGTGGCCATGGCCGAGGAAGAATCAGGCAATATGATGGGGACAGAAAGAAGGCACACCTGGCGACACAACTTACTACTCTCGAAGGCATTCCCTAGGCAATAGCCATCGACGGATGATGAACTACCAAGTTGAACAAGTCTACTCACATGCAGGTAATATGGTAGTGATTGCCTTATTATTTATTGGGTGACCTTCTCGCCCTTATTTCTCGCTAAGATGAGATATTGTAGTTTCCCGTACAGCGGATGGCGAATGTCGCCTACCCAACTTTATCTTTAGAGTTATGATGAATGTGCTTGCTAGACCAGTAGATCTAAGGACATGTAGAAGGTGCCCTGACCAACCACCAGTTTATATCTCCTCTGTGAATGATGAGACTCTATCTCTTCTCTTCTTCCCCAATAATTCTAAACTTCAGCTATTAATCAAAATAATCGCTATTAATATCACTACAAACAAGAATTACCTAAACATGCATACACAAATTTTGGTCGCTATCATTATCCTTACAACTATAATCATCTCTACGGTAGCGATAGTGCATTACCAGGCAATAATATCCCTTACCAAGTATGTATATTCTGCATCCCGCTCATTACCCTGCTCCGAAACATTTGGTTCTAACAACGTCGTTCTATCTAGCATAGCTACCGTCGCCGAGCTCTACGGGTCCTCCGGGAGCCTCCTTGGCCCCTAGCCAACCCAGCGGGGACAGCCCTCCGCCCATGCAAATGTCTGTAGTAATATGCGCATTTGAACGTTGGGATTTGGCATTGCTGACTCCTTGTGCAGACATATTGGCTGCTCGATGGGAGGGGAGGGTGGTTCACAGGGGGGGCCGGACGACCGCGGAGTCTCGACGACAACCCTTCAATTACATGCTATCATTATGAGATATATCATAATTAGCGTGGCTTCTATTTTTTGGTGTATAACATTACCAATCACCATCATATTGTGACGGGGTGAGGAACAAGTGTCACGGTCCTTATAAGTGCCTACAAACGGTCAGGTCTCCAACTTGACAACGTTCTACTTTTGTGGGGTTGTGGTATGGCGTTGCATTCCTGTTCCGGAACAACGAGAGATCTGAGGGGATAATACGGTTCGGGGCCTAGCTGATCTGGACACTATCTCTACCTAGTGAAAAAAACACTGAACTTGAATAAATCTGCATTATTCAGAAATGTATGAGTCTCGGTAATATAATTCCACGTGACTTCTGTTGCAGAAGCAAGGAGAGGACGGCTTTGCTAAAGAACTACAACCCGCAGTGGAAAATGTTTCAAAATGTATATAATGCGGCTCGAATCGCTTGGGTTCTACCCTGATCGACGAGATTCCCTGCGAGATTAGACGAATCTGCTTTTGCGGCTCTGGACTGCGCATTGTACGTGCAGAACAATTTTCGAGACTGACGCTGGGCGGTGTGACTGCTGGTGAGGGGATCTGCTGCTTAAGGCAGGGTTCCTAAGACATGTCATATAAATTTCACCAGCAGGCTGGAACGTCTCTATTCACTGCACGATGGACAATCTGTTTCTACTGCAGCGCCTACTTCAGCAATAAACGATAGAATACTATGGCTTCGGAAAACCAGGAATATGTTGTAGACGACGAAATCACCGCTTTTTTCTCAAAGACGTCGGTGCACCGCGAAGCGTGCGATGTACTGGCCAAGGAGCTCGTCGGCGGCGACCAAGTCATCCCAGTCGCGGTGCAGGGGGTCTGCTCGTATACTGTTTACGCCGGGCAGGACCTTGGCTATGTCGTCCAGCTCTGCCTCAAGTCTCTCGAGCTCAAGGTAGAAACTGCCATTCTTGCCTGACGGATCTTCGGCACCTTCGTACTAGACGTATCGTTCAGGTAGGAGCTCGGTGAAGATTCGAGAGAGGCTGGGCAAGAGCCTCTGCTTGTCTATGTAATAACTCGTATACGGGGAATGAGTTGCCTAGAGTTCATACTCGCACATAGCTTCCCAGAAAACTCACCCGAGAATATGGGCTGGCGCAAGAATCTGATTCGGGATGTTGCAAGGTCCGCCGTTAGCTCCTTTTCTATGTTGTGAACTACCCCAATCTAACCTAAACGTAGATTCTTCGCTCTTGCGTGGAAGGCGCCACAAGAAGTTGACCAAGCCTACCGCGATTGCATGGCTGAGATGTTCGAGAAGGAACTGCAGATCTTGCTTGTTAGCCTACCCGACCGGTTTCACCCGATCATCCGCGCTACGCTAGCATCCCTTCCGAGCATCTTGTCCCTTCCTATGGTTCTCGTACATAAAGACTTTGGCGACTGGAATATCATGATGGAGGAGGAGTCGTGTCATCCGGTTGGCGTCATTGATTGGGCTGAGGCGGAGATTGCCCCTTTCGGCACAAACCTCCATTCACTGCAAGATCTGATGAGTAAGTTGCACTTGAAGAATGGCTGGATCAGGTACGACGACTACAATGACTTGACGCGTTTGTTTTGGGAAACCTTCGGCGATGAGGTGGGCGGACTGGGTGAGAACACCACCAAGGCTATTAAGGCGGCAAGGGCCATAGGACTGCCATGGCCTTGGGGCCCTACCAGCCGGCCTGCGAGCATGCCTAAGCCAGTACCAATCAAGGATGATGACGGCGGGAGGTATAACATGATGATACTTGACCGACTGCTGTTGAACCCAACTACCCGATTTGAGGGGCTAAATGAATACCTTAGATAGAGCGAATGGAAACTGAACGTAAACTAAGAAAGGATGGAATTGTGACTGGGTTACATGATACCAGCCTCAATAAGGGCAACCTTGAGGTGATCCACATTCTCCAGCTTGGGAAGAAGCTTGCCTATGCTGAAAACCTTGTGACTCCCCTTCGTCATTTTTGCATGTGTTTCGTTACTCTGGCAAACGCGGGGACTGCCATTAAACGACTCGAACACATAGCGTTGTCATTGAGCTAGGCTAGCTTAGGGATAAAGCGCTTCGCCATGACAAAGTTATCGTTCTCGTCATGCTTGCAATTCTTGGTCTTCAATTTAGAGACTTCGCCGCCTAAAGTTCCTTGTGTATGTACCGCAACACCAAGAACACCAAGCCACCTAAATCAAGACTTACGTGGATATCAACATTCTTATAGTAACAAACTGGCAGCCTCCTAGTCCCGAGCTGCCCCTCGAGGCCCTACTGATTTTAGTAATATGCTTTATTGAATGCTTATATTCAGCAACCCTAACTACCTGTACTGACGAAATGGAATACTAGGTCGAAGGAAGCCTTCCCGCCCCTCCCAAGGGTTGCTAAACAACCGTGCAACCTCCATGACGGAACTATACAACCATTCAATCATTTTAAAGTATATTATAAAGAAACCGAAAATCACCAGAGTGCATATTGATGCAGACATTTCTTATGTATCGTTGTTTCAATATTTTGTATCATATTTAGTATGGGAACTAAGTATTTTATGTAGGAACATAACAGTTGTTGCTTGTGTTGCTTTCCTAGCGAGTCATTACCGAGAAAACTGTTCTAAATAATATAAATTTTACCCTTGCTGACGAGAATTCAATGTTCACCGGTGATTAAAGAGTCAGATAGTCATGCGCAGCAGCGTAAAGACCCGTTGAATGCTCACATTAAAATTACCCGTCTCACCCGACCTAATGTTTATACCTATACAAAAGAAAGTATAAACTCAAGACAACAGGAATATGTGCTCGGCAAAAGTGGCGTCGGGACTCTACTTAGTGTGCATGGTGGACCACGTGTTGCTCAACTGTCGTACCACGAGCTGAAGATTCAGTAATCGAAGGCTATTGGTAAGGCGGCGATAGCGACTGGACTGAAGCGAGATACGAGAGTGCTTTTAATAGATGCGCGTCATTGGAACGTTGCATAAGGCCGAGGAAAGATGTATTGAAATATTAAACAGGCAGCATAGAACTAGTCTAGAACACAATGCAGAATACAAAGAACCCTCGCATCTCGGTAATTTTTTTCGCAGGCTGCCTAATAAAGGCGGCAAAGACAAGCCAAGAAAGAAGCGGTATGCACGCACAATCTTACATAACATTCCCGCTGCCGGCGCGATCCGAAAGTGTTACTGGTATTTAGAGACCCTTGTGTGCCAATACGACATTGATTATCCACTAAGACAAAATGGGAGCCCTCTCTTTTCAGTGTCTCTTGCTGCACCAATCACATTGCCACGAGAATGAAGTGTCTGTTAGCTATTGAAATATTATCCAGCTACCTACGAGACAGTAGTTGTAAGACAAGTGAGAAATCTCATAGATTATCTAATATTGGATAGTGCGGCGCTGAGTAGGAATCCGTCATGACAGCGATCGTGCTGCTTTTACCCCACGGGCTGTGAGTCGGGGTGCGGGAATACGAGATGTTGGCGAATCAAAGCACGTTGTATATTGCCTCCCCACATCCGGATTAGTTCAGCACCAACTAGAGGGGATCATCGTGCTACGTCATGGCGTTCGTTCCCGTATTGACAGGCAGACAATAGAGTACTCACTTTACGAGGAGGAGCAGACGAAGACGGTATGCCGACAGAAGATATTGTTGAACGTTCCATCGGTTTGACCCCACATGGAGAAGAATATTACTTGTATGATTATTATTATTATTATTATTATTGAGGTGACGTGATATAAAAGGGCCAGCAGCGCCGTGATGGAAATAAGGATACATTTTAAGACTATCAAGCAAAGCTTCGCAGAGTAATTACCATAATACATAATATCCAATAGTAGACCTGGTCTTCAAAGTCTTTATTGGGTTCACATCCTACTCCTTTATAAACTTATTAATATCATTGCATTAAGTTACATCATTTTAAACTTACATAGTTAAAATGCGCAACTTCATTGGAACCCTCGCCGCCGCCCTGCCTCTCGCTGCAGCGGCCCCCTACGGCCTCAACTCGCGCGACTCCCCCGCAGGCTGCTCATCAAAATCGTTTGGCGACTTCGCATGGGCCATCTCGAACTTCAACTACCACGCAAGCTATGTCTTCTCGACGCCCGCACACCAGATAGATTCAGGTACCGTGGGCTTCAACCTGACAAACACGGCCTTGTCGGAAACCGTGGCATGTACCGCCTACAGCCTACAGCTCCAGGACTACTTCTACGGCAACATCAACTACAACTGCACGGCGGCGGAGGGCTCAAGTACTAGCACTACCTTCTCCTACAGCAGACCCTCAGGTCAGCTCAACATCAACCAGACCTGGACTTGTGATGACGAGGATCCGCAGTACCCGTAAGTTTTCCTTCTATATAGATGCAATGAAATGCAATGGAGAATGAATAGGTAAAATATAGAGAGACTGACAATCATTACAGCATCACATTCACGGCCTATGGCACCGTCAACCTAACGTTCCCCTGCGACACATGGACTTATCAGAACCCAGACTGGCAGCCTGGCCAGACCTATTCTATCCTCGATATAACCTGTGGATCTCCTTTCACGCTGCCTCTTGTACCTTATGAAAAGACGGCCATTGCTTGAAAAGAAAGGCGCGCTGTCCTGTCGAAAAGATAGTTCGAATGTGCTTAATGCTTATGAGTAATGATCGGTTAGGGTTGGTATTCAAGGGTTTTCTGGGTACATAATAATTCCCATTCAATAGACAAATTAGATAGTGAATAAATACCTCAGTGTATTTGCAGTTTTATGGGATTAGTGGCCGACTTATATTTGTAGCTGTCTCGTGCGGCACTGGCTTTTATTCATATTTTTTATCATCTAAGTTTAAGCTCAAACAACTCTTTACTGCTATAAACGCCAAGTCGTCACATAGGCGTGGCAACATCGCAATAAGATGGTTTTGCGAATTTATTCTTTTTTATTTAGAAGTCACAACAGTCTCATTAGCCTTGATTCCTTGGTGAGGAGGGAGGGAGAACGACCAAGCCCCGTCCCCCAAGTACGAGAAATAGTTTACGGTAAATACTGTTTGACTTAGCTGGAATCATTTAACGCCACTACCAAATCTTGTCGGATCTAGGTATAGTTACGGCCCCGTTGTTCATTAGTCATCGTTATGTCGTTCCCGTAGATGCTGGTAGCAGGCGTCGAATAGCTAGGCCGAATAGCTAGGCTCGTGGTTCTAGCCAGGGATTCAAAGGCACCAGTGATTAAATTTAAGATAGATGGAGTAATGCGGCATGTTCGAAAGCCATTTTAGATGTAAGTGTACCGTAAAAGTATCATGTCCCATATATATATATAGTTGACGCCAACTCGCCCTAGAGATTGGTGTTGAACCAAATGACCTGTACTGTCATCTCGTATCGTGCTTGACTGCAATATGGAGGTTCGAAGGCGAGTCGAGAAGCCACCATTTCTTGATGGTTTCCGCCGAGCACATTGCGGAGTAAGTGGACAGCGAAGTTATCGTCTCGAATCGTTGTCCTAGTTTCTATGAAGTCTTCTCTGACTCCCCTGCCGAACCCGCTGAAGTCGAAGGGTTCGTACTTTGGTATTGGCGTTTCATCTACCATTCCGGCGTTTTTCAAAAACCACAATTTTCCTAGGAGATCGATAGCCGGCTGCATGCCCATCATCCTCCAAAAACCCCCGGTGGCAATGACCAGGCAAGTGGGCCTCGAACTGTCGATCAGAGTACAGGTTATGGCCGGCTTCGCAGTCAGATATGGCGGCGTTACGTAGTTGCCCCATAGCGTTGGCAATCTTCCGCGGTATTCGATGGCCGCCTTTGCCTGTACGTCCAGTGGCCATTTGCAGTGGGCATCGCCGAAAGATCGTGTGAGTCTCGAACCAAAGATTTGCCCATTATTGAATAGCCCAACTTCGTTAGGATGTTCTCTCTCAATTCTTTTAATCTCTGGTATGCTAGAGCAGTCTTGGTCTGCTGAAAGAGGCGCAGCTCTCCACTTGGCAGTGGCGGGTGGCTTTTCTCCTAACACTGCTCTCGTATCACCAGTGGATGCAACGAACAGCTTCTTTGTATCTGGCACGAATAAGCTTACCAACGCACAGGAGCCGGAATTACACGGAGCGAGTCTCCTTATCTTGTCTTGGGGTGGGTAGTTGCCACAGAGGAAAGTCCTGCCACCGTCGATGATGCTGCTGTCTAGATCCATAAAAGCCTTCTCAAGAGCGTACTGAATGGCCCAATCAGGCAATGGTCGCACATGTACGCCCACCAAGATCTTGTCTAGGCTTGCCTGGATAGCAAAGATAAGATGTCTATTTAGCAACTCGGCTGTTGCCCAGCCATCATGGCCGTCAAAAATAGCCCACGCCACCCACTGGGTACCATCGTCGAGGGGCGAAGGAAATTTACCATGGGTGTACCGCTGCTCGCATGGGGATTTTCCGGGCAATTGAGCGCCGTCGTATCTGTTGACTCCCGGAACCGACCTGACTTGATACGAATAGGCTCTGCTCGATAGAATACGAGTCACTTCTTCTTCATCAGGACCCGTCTCGAAAAAAGGGGCGTCGTATTCCTCATTCACCAAAATCGGTGCTTCCTCGAGGGCATATGCGTGCCAGAACTGCCTTCTCGACATATTGTAGGCAAAAGGGGAGTGTTCTTGGATTCAAAAAAACCCTCCAAGTGATACGTCCTGGTAATAAAGGAAAACGCTTCCCGGTCGTATCTTTCGCTGGTGACTATAGGATAGGATAAGTTGGTAACACACCGCTTTTATCGGCAGTATGGCTACTGCGAGCAATCCGAGCCCTTGCGTATCATATTGGGGAACTTGTTGTATACGTTGGGCATAGCGATAAGGGTAGTGGCGAGTGGAAGATGACGTAGCATGGTTGGATACTCTATCGTGGCATACATGCCTCACGAATGTCTCATAAATAGGGTACTATCCCTTCCTAAATCTTCGAGATAATATATCTTAGTTAATATTAACCCTGGGCTGTAAAAAGGGAGAGCCCTACCCATAGGGGAGATCTAGCGACACGTATCGCTTCGCATCAAGCCTCTCCCTGAGTGTCAAGTATTAAAATAGGGTCAAGACTACCTTATTCTTCCATACTGACGAAAGTTCTTATAGGCTCGTCGACTTAGGTAGAGCTGCAGTCTTTTTGCATGTGAAGATTGACACTTAGCGTCGTTAACAGATAGGGAGGGAAGGTTGCACTATACCACTGGTAGTACCTTGTTTTTTTCGAAGCCTCTTCTTCATACATGTTTAATTGTTTATTAAAACTTGAAGGGCAAAAACCGAGGGTGGCGACTGTTTGACGAGAGTACGCATTTTCCGATTCGGACATTATGTATCCTGTCGTTGAATATAGTAATATCTTGTATGGTACCTCGCTATACTACGTAGTCACCACCAAGCGCAAGCGCCTGGAGCTGTGGCGTCGGCACGCCAGATAGATTCACGGGGGAATAAACAAATAGTTTTAGAGGAGTACTCACTATTTCTGAGCTAGGGAGAAATAAGTCAGTAACTGCCAGCCAGCAGAAGATGTGCAAGCTGTCTTCTCAATATTCTACCATATTCGCATTCATCATTACTTTTAAGTTGCTGACCTATCCGAAATCTCCTGTAGTACCTCTTTAGGGAAGTCTATCCTCATTCTAGCATAGTTATATGGAGCCTATATGCAGCTGCGGAAACACGCGTATCCAGTTTTGGAGATGGTGGATACAGGGAGGTTCAGGTACAAGTAAACACAGACACGGCTTGCATATAACTTTAGTGGTCTCGGACGTACCCCTGGGGCTTTTTACCTCTTGGAGGCCGTTTCATTGCAACCTCGCTCTCTCAACCTCGCTCTACCTACCTCGTCTGCTACATGATATGCCTTCCTCCACGGCCCTCACGATATACGCCTTTGGCGTCACTGCTCTGCTCGCGGGCGTCTCGTCACTCATCGACCCGTCGTCGTCAGCTTCACAACTGAACTTCCCCCTTGCTTGCACTCCAGTGGCTAGGGGCAATGGCCTTGCCGCTATTGCAATGGGGTTATACTATAGTCTGGCCGCATATCAAGAAAACACAATGTTCTTTGTCGCCACTGTGCCTATGCGATTACTCACCACTGTCGTCTTTTTCAATCAGGGTTGGACTGCGCCGGCCGTCTGGGAAGGTGCTGGTGCTGTGGTTACAGGGATTACACTGTTGCTTAAGCGGAAATCTGGCATGAAGAGCAAGAGCACATGAAACGAAAATGAGTTACGAAACGTGAGGGATAGTTGATTGGGCATAAATAGGGCAGTGAGGATATGGCTGAATCAAGGCGAACCCAACATAAAAACGGTGAAAACAAAGTGATGCATAGCGGGGAGAGAAACTGGTACGGCTTCCATTTAAAACCACAGGTTTCTTTATCATTTTCAGTCGGGATGCGACATACGTAATTTAGGCATGGCAGATTCCCTCCCATTTGCAATGGCTCGTCTTTGATGCCGGTGAAAACCGGAGTTTTATGCAGCACCCAATTCATGCCAACTCAGCCTCTATAACGCTCTCCAACGACGATGGATGACACCATATCTTGCAGACCTTAAAGCCAGAGGCCCTAAGGAGCTCTCTCCATTTCGCTTCTGTTCGTTCGGCCGCTGAGACAAGATGCATGATGCTGACGTCCGCGACGCTTTGGTACAGCGTCGCGCCTGTGCTAACGAGTACGCTCTCGTAGAGTAAGAGCTTGGAGTATCCCCTCTTCATTGCCTCGGCGGTGCTACTAAGAATGCGCCCTGCGTCGGAGTCGTCCCAGTCGTGGAGAATCGCGTGCATGAAGTAGGCTCGGGCCGCTGGGTCGTGCAAGGTATATTAGTCACAGACCCTAGGAGCTCTAAGGCGGGCGCCTCAGGCAGTTAAGAGTACATATCTAGATATTTGTCTCCTCAGGTGGAGATGGCTGGACACACGAAGCGAATTCACCCACCTTTTATGGGTTGAGGCGTGAAAAAGTCGTGACTCATAAGAACGATCATCTCATTCACTTTTGCCATTGCAATGACATCGGGTTTATCCTGTAGTATGAGCTTTCCGCTAGGCATGTCCGGATAACGACTTAGAAAACGCTCTATGTCTACGCCATGAGCACCCCCTACATCAACCAACAATGGCGCTTCCCCATCCATGTCAAAGCCATTGGTAAGGATCCTCGTGTCGTATATGTCAGTCCAATCTAACTTATAAGTCGCGAGCCCACACATGAACCCTATGAAGCTGGATTGATAGGATCGATTCGTCTGGCATCGCTCAAACATACCTAACCTCTCTGGCGTGAGGTCCATGTAACATGTGTTTCTTGAGTCTAAGGGCTCTACATAGCTTGTCCGCGACAAGAATCGTGGCAGATTCCGACTCGAATCCAAGCCGTGATGCGTCCTTTTGAACACATATTCATGTCAGAACAACCGGAAGCATATATCGACCAATAGAAGGGAGCAATGAGGTTGCTGTGTACCCAGATAAAATCGTTTGTGCGACAGTCTCCCCCGGCTGCCCTAGTGCTTCCGAGAAGGTAGTGGCACCATATCGATCCTCTCCAAGTTCTCGAATGACATTCTCAGAAGCTAAAAGTCGAAACAAACGACCTTATATGAATGTTTGATCAGCCAGTTCTTCCACTATCGCGAATAGGACATGACACATGGACTCGTTAAACACATGATTGGCTCTGGCGGACATACGAAGAAGCGCTACATCGCACGGCATTCGAGCCAGAGCGTGGAGCTCAGACAGCGATATCTCGTGTCGCTCGCTCGAACGCCATGCCTCCCAAATCCCTAGGTCCAGAATGACCTGCACTGCGGCGTGGACGCTGCCATTGATCCATGATAGGCGCCATGCACGTTCAAAAGGGTTCTCAAGACGTGCTAGGAGTCGTCGCGCAGCCTGTGCAATCGATGCACGATCGCCGCGTCCGCCGGGACTATCTTGGTAATTAGACACCGCGATGTTATCGAGAAAGGTAATTACTTCTTCGGCGCTGTTTGGCGACATTTCGAGGGTTGAGGGATCCTAGGATATGTGGAAATCCTACAGAATCCCTAGCGACAACTATCGCCATTGCCAAGGGTATTCGGAAGATGCTAGGCACATCATCGTATACGTGCTAGCGCCTGCTGTTCGACAACACAATAGTGTTCTAGAACAGTGGGTGCAGCGAAATGCCACGCCCACTCCACTGCCACTTGTGCCAAACATGTAATTGCAAGGACATGGGATGGTGGATGTCGTGGAGATTGAAGAGCGAAACAGGAAGTAGAGATGGGTCTCTTGTATAGAAGTACGTCACTCCGAATTAGCGATGGATGGCATTCCCTGCTCATGAAGAATTGAGACAAGCCATCAATACCACTCTATGCCTTGTGACTCTGCCTCTCCACATGGCAATTCGAAATTTCTTGAGCTTAGAAGGAGGCAAACGCAATAGGCATTGTGAACATTGATGTTAAAGAAAGGTAGTCTTTGTTGCGGGATTACTAGGTATGTAGTTGAGGATGATGTCCTTCAGAATCTACATGTAATCTAGTTGAGAGTGTTAGTCACTCATCTAGACGATTGGACAAATATTCAATGACATATTAACCAAACAAAGAATTACCGGTTTCCTAAATGGAGCGATAACATATGAGTTAAATGTTGTTTATTTGGTAGCGTTATGAATATAAACCTGTATTCTGTAGAAGTGATAGGCGACTGATTCACTATGATCAGTGTACGGGGGAAGGTTAGTCGCTAGATAGTTAGTACCTAGCAAATTTTATCAGCATGCTCGCAATTTTGTACCGTCTGTTTACATAGAACTAAGTAGCACTATTCTGAATACACAGTAAGCTTCTAGAACCGGAGGCCTCTCTCATCTAATCACAACCGAAATGAGCCGTACCGAAAGTTGTGTTCTGGAAGGATTTCTATTCTGGCTCGGATACGCGAGAAATTGTTGTGGCTGTGGTGGCGCGACACAGACCTAATCAAAATCTGCCTTACCAATCGAGGGGTAGTCTTATTACCCCTCATCTGCCCCGCAAAGCTTGCCTGCCCACTGTTAATTTCTTTCTGAGCGACCATTATCATCGAACAACACGGCCTCGTGGCCCAATGGCAAGGCGTCTGACTACGATAGAGATCATTAATGTGATCAACCTACGATAATCAGGAGATTCTGGGTTCGACCCCCAGCGAGGTCATCTTTTTTCTCATTTTCGTCTTGCGTCCTATCGCGAGTGAGCACTTCTTTCTACCTTTTTGTCTAATGACCTGATCTCCAATGATCTCGTATCTGATTCTTGCGTATAGTGTTCACAAAATCGCATTGGCTAGATATATACTTTTGCTACTATACTTGTTCAATCAGAAATGGCCTTTACCCCACCTAAAGCAATCCCCAGATGTGCAAGTAAGGTCGAACCAAGACATGACCTCGGCTTCCTGGTTCTGAATATTATGCGGCACGTTCGCAGCACTATAGGCTTGGAACCAGTTGTTGCTACCGTAAGTGTACCTCGTCCAATTGCTGACCGGCGTATTAAGGGTCGTATTTGTCGGCGTCTGGCTGTAGCCCAAGACGGCGTTCCACTCCTTGATCTCCTCTAAGAAGTTCTGGTAATTCACCGTCTCGTCGACGGTGCCGTGCAGAATCTGCATCTTCGGCCGCCATCCATCATACCCGGGATACGCGGCCTTGACCAGCGCGGCCC
>JAPESX010000799.1:0-14095 GCA_029590615.1 Nemania bipapillata
TTACTACCTAAGCAGTTTTACCCCTTAGAGAGGGATGGATAGATAAGTCAGGTATGGACTTAGTATCCTACCTGATGATGTCAATATTGTACCGGTAGTAGCTATTCTGTATATAGCACTGTACCGTACGCAGGTTATCGTCAACATATCCACAGAGTAGGAGTGGTTTAGCCAATCAAAAATGGATACGTCCACCTATGTAAATCTGGCGTAACGCTCGGACGCCGAACTGCTGGAAGATTGGGAGATAGGGAGACAGGAAGAAGGGATAGATAGTCATTAGTCAAATCTGTATCGCTAGGTGTGTTAGGTAGTAGTGACGGGATCCTTACGTCAAAGGCAAATCCATTAAACTCATCGACCACTTTCCTCCGGTGAGCCAAGTTCAACGAAACAGCCCGGCCTAGCGTCTGTTTCTATATTGTGCTCATTATCAAAGATTTATCTGCTATAAACAGGAATAAGTCGTAGTCTGTCTTGTAGGCGTCCTGTGCGTGCTAGAATTTGCTACATGTGTAAAAGCA
This sequence comes from Nemania bipapillata, assembly GCA_029590615.1. Classification (NCBI taxonomy): domain Eukaryota; kingdom Fungi; phylum Ascomycota; class Sordariomycetes; order Xylariales; family Xylariaceae; genus Nemania; species Nemania bipapillata. The sequence goes on from JAPESX010000799.1 coordinate 525, forward strand.
AATCTGCATATATTACGTAGCTACCTACGCTTTGTCAGCATGCAGTACTGAGAGGTACATACATAGAGTATGCAGGTATTCCGTACAGAATACTATAACTCTACCCAGTGGATGTAGCAGGTACGCGAAAACTATGTGTCATGGAGAGGAGGCCCTGCAGGTCCGCTGCGAAATTCTTAGCGCTAAATAAAACTGCCTGATTAGGATTAGACTCTCAGCCGTAGCTACTACGTACATATGTACAGCCTAGCGGTCAAGTCTCCTTTGGAGTGTGAAAGGTTCTTGCATCATTCCGGGATTTATCATGGCCGAGCTTGCACCGAGATTGCTTTCTTAACCTGCCCTATCAAATCCCAATGCCACCTCATCAAGCAGATAATCATCGTCGCCAGATCGTGCCATGACATGGTCACATGCCCCGTTCTTACTCGATTATGTACTTCCACTTCCACTCCCAACTCAGTCCTAACGCGGTCGCGCAGGAAAGTGGAAGCCCGTGTGTAGGGTAGTTGTACATACATACATATACAACATACATGCACATACACACACTCTACAACAGAGCAAGCTCATAACAGCAAAACTTTGAACACGGCACCCAGACTCAGCTATCTATCTACATACTGACTCTTGATCGTCATAGCCATGCCCGTTACGCCTATCATGACCCCGACTTATTCCCGGGCGCCATGTGGTGAACAATTCATACGATGATTGCGTGTACACGTATGCGCAAGCGCTATCGAAATCGATATGTCGACGCGAAATTTGGTACCGATATGACGGTGTTACCACCCTATACCTACATGGTAAACCAGCTCTAAATAGGAGCGTCTAGCCTTGTTCACAATTGTTGTGAATGTTTTGGCGCAATAGTCCAGTTTTGCAGCCCAGCATCTCTTACCATCTAAGTCCAGTCAAGGACAATTCATCCAGAGTCCAGGACGTCATTACATGTACGAAATCGCTAAACTTGTAACGATTCGTGTAGCAGCTTTTATATGTACAGAATATCAAAGACGTGCATCCTGGCATACATGCTCAGGGTCCTAGGCTAACACACAGTACAACCACCTCAATCGTCAAGACGTATAGTGAGGCTTTCCGGTTTCGGCAAGCCGAACCGTATTCACTATGTGTACTACCAACAGTACCTGAAGCAGGTACCTATACCTATATACGTGTCCCACGAGGGATTCGAGGTACCAACCTAAGTACATGATGGTGCAAATATTTAATATATATGTATGTAGATACCTTCTCGCCTTAGGTACTCAACTTAACACTAGGTAGTCAATTACATAGCTACTACTGCAAAGAATACCTACCTGCCGAATCTGATTGACGCAAGTGAACTAACCAGCCAACCAGCCAACCAACCAACTATTAATTAGCATGGCAATCTTGCAACGCATATGTGCTTGCGGTATCCTGTATTTCTCATGGCTTGTCTTGCTAATTGTTAATATAAGCATTGTTCTGCTATCAGAGATATTCGTCCGTAGCTGCGGCTCGGTCACCGATAGCTTGGGGAAGCAGAGCGCGGCTAAGCGAATGGGCAAATTGATAGATGGGATCAGCCGTCTAGACTATCGCTATTGTTCTGAAGGATTAAATAGAAAGTTGGGTTAGGGCTAAGCAATAATGTTGGTGATATACGGGCAGGGCAACAAGAAGGGTGATTTTGATGTCGGATCTCTCAGTCGGATGACCTTGAGTAACATCGTCATGCATGCTTGCTTATTATGGCCGTCAAGAAGCACACACGTTTATCGGTACCTATGTGGCTATCTCGTTCGGTGGCATATCCCTGTTGGTGCTGGCCAGCTCGAGTCATAGTCCTTGCCTAGAGGGCATTGTTTAAAGGATACGATCGATCCCGTCCTCCTTCGCATGACTCGGACTATTGTAGACGCTCTCATTCACACACCAGCTTCGCTATCAGGCAGATTACTGTGAATATCGTCCAAGTTGAGATCGGGGCGAATTTTGGTGCAGATTCCCAACTGGTCTTGACCTACCTACACAGGCTTAGACTCGCTATTTTGCACTAGTTTATCTGCATCACAAGCGTTCATACATACATAGCACACTACACTCTATTATGGAAGCTATTTCGGAAGGGTACCGACGGAGTAGGTCCCCAGAGAGGAGATTATTGAGCTACCCATGCAAATTGCAACCGAGCTTAAACTCATTGTCGTCTTGACTATTTGTGACTTCGTGTAAAGCACACATAGGACGCTGGATCCGCCGAACGTCCAGCTATCCAGAGGTGCAAGAATCACGAGAATACGAAATGTAGTTAATTAATGCTCTAAGCTGCTTATTACGAGACTCAATACATTTCCCTTCACGCCTTACCTTGCCTTGCCTTGCCTTGCCTTGCCGCCTAGATGAAAATAATGCTAGGATCTACTCTCGAGTTTCAGCCTATTCTGGAAAGAGTACGCCGATGTTCACACTAATGAATTAGAACGGTATTATACTGTTTGATTTGGAAAAGCGTTGCCGCCCAGGCATAAACTAACGAATGTAATGCGAAGTATTTATTGGCCTTAGTTAGCTGAGACGTCGACAGCAAGTTCACAAGTATTGCCGACGATAAGTGCCGGCTATCTTCTGTACCCGGTACCTATAGCGTCGAAGGATACTATTCTATACTTTCTCTCACCTGACAAGACGTACATGTATCTACAGAAGCTAGGATAAAATCAAATCTAAACTAGGTGGCCTATTGGACGGCGTGTCTTCTAGTTGCTAGGCATTCTTCTTGTTATGTTTGAGGTTCTGATTGCTAGTTTCTGTAGTTGCTCAGGACTTCTGTTGTTCGAGCATGGATGAGGACGACAAATTATATGAATAGTGTGTAGTATGAAGATACCGCATTATTGTGTTTGTATCTGATACGAAAGATCCTTGGAATATTACGAGCATTTCTCTAGGCGCACGTGTATGTACGTATGTATGTATATATGTATGTATATCATAATACTACGCAGGTAGTCCTACCTTCCATATCCTATTCTGTAAGGTTATAGGGGATAATTGTTTACTAGCTATCAAAAGTGCTACTAGACCACAAACTGGCCCCCCTGGAGCGAACAAGTCTCGATCCCAGATGCGTATGTAAATCCCTTTCCTCCTAGCTAGACGGAGAAGTATGTCCCGCAAGAAGGAACGTAGCTCTTCATTGGTCGATGCTGCTTGGTTTATCTTGGCGATCTCGAAGGTAACGATACTTACAGATATCTAGTACCGAAGTGCATGAGGCCAAATGACCGCGCTTATGTTGAACTCGGGCACTGGGAGCATGCTAGCAGCTTGGACCCGGGGAGATTCGGGGCAGACAAGCATTTTCTCGGCGTCAACAGCGGGCCCATTATTCTTTTCCTCACAATACCTATTCTACATACATAGTAGGTATATGTATACAGAATACCTACAAGAGGTATCACAACTACGGTTACTATCAACCGCGTCAACCCTGTCTACCCAACTTGATCTGCAAGTCACCTGGCCTAGCTATGTACGCCATATATGTATATGTATATGTATATGGATTTGTATATGTATATGTATATGTATATATATATGTATACCTGCCTGTTTTGTCTATAGCGACTAGTGTAACACTGGGTGTGTGCTTGAGGAAATCAATGGGTACATGTATTATAAGCCAACCCGTTTCTTACTGTCATCAGATTATGTACAAGTTATTCTACAGTTTTTGCAGGCCAAGCCAGAGCTCTTGTACTACGGGAAATGCCTCTCCCAAAGCGCGGCCGGGAGTTGTAGAGCTTTACAAGTAGGCGACCTTAGGCGTGGTCACAGCCTGCTTGCTTTTCGATCTCCCTTCACCCACGACACTCGATTATAAATAACCATACATTCCGGTTTTGGTTTCGTGGACGCCTATGCAGCCGCATTTGAGAGCTCTCCACATGGCTGGTGCACCGGTCCAGTAAATGCGGTGCCGCTATGATACCCTGGAAGCCCTCAAAGTAAGGCGTGTCGTGTCCCCTCCCGTCCCGTCCATGGCTTTGTTAGACCAAATGAGCCACAGTCTGGAGAATGGCTCCATCTCGAATGCCGTGGGTTTTCCATGTCGCTCGGGTCCACTGGAAATGGGCAACTCATGGTGGTGTCGGGCTTCCCTAGTCTGGTATAAGTGGTGGATTCTTGTTGTTGCGCAGAGGCTTCTGGAGGGTTTTTAAAACCTCTACTCTGGGCAACACGTCCTGCCTACCCATTTAGAATATAATTACAAGGATGACCTTCTTTCTTCAGCCTTCTCGTGCCTCACAACGGCCCTGTCCTGAAGCCTCACACTGGCCCTTCCTAGTCTCTCCTGTGCCGATTGTGGCTATGGTTTGTTGCTGTTGCACATGGGAACTATTTCGAATCAACTCCCTAATATTCTATAGGCATGACATTTTGAATTCCTCAACTTTGCCTAGGCTAAACGTGCGCCACCGCGGTTGTTTGCCTTTCCTACCAGAACGAACGCCATCGAATTTGAGCGGTTACCACGGAGGTGTCCCAAAAGTGATCAAAAGTAGCGTTCCTCTGGATAGAAAAATTAGAGAAGCCGCGATTTAAATAGGGAAGAAGAGCACGAACGAGCTAACATAGCACAAGTTGTTCTGGGCAAGTTCAACATGTTACATGGAGTCTTTCCAGAACTGGGGTACCGTTGAGAGTGACAAAATCTTCCTCGCGCAGCTACTCTCATCGGTGTCTGCTCCCGAAAATACGAGTGACGCTAGAGTCCCCTGTAAACATTGATCTAAGCTATAAGTCGGGTTATCGAAGTAGCCTTGTCATCTGAAGGTGGATTGTAATACAAGACCTGCCGTAGCGGAATGAAACGCCTTCATCATATGCTATTTATCCATGATGCACATCAACAGAATTAGGCATTTTACCTGAAGGGTCGCCTCGAATTAAAACTATTTCACTTGCCACCCACTCGCCCATTTTGCAACACTAAGTGTGAAATATTCTATTAATAGCTAGGATATGTAACCAATGCCTGATTACTGTAAATAGGAATAGGTAAATAAATAAAGAGCTGTGCTAACAGCATAGTAAAACCTCGCTCCTCAAAGATTATAGTTCGTATAAACCTATCCATTATAATAAACACTTGGCGCTCAAACTAGAGTGTTGATGTCAAATTTGAATAAATAACACGATGCCGCCACTATAATTACATATCTATACCTAAGTATTTACCTCTCCCTAAGACGAATGTATATTATCTTGATTTATTCTACTATGCAACTTAAACTTCCTTTTCTGTATCCTATATGGCCATATTGAATCTTGATTTATGCTTTTTAAATAAGCATAAGATGCTACCTACTAATCCATCTTCTTTTACAATGATAGCTTGCAATAAATGCCAGTCGGAACAAAAAAAAGATTTCATCGTTGAATGCAGCTAACAGACCTTCAGCCACATTAGGTTAGGTACACAGGTACCTAGCCTACCTATAGGTAGGCACCTAACCTACACTAAGAGACTTAAGGACTCCATACAGAATACACCCGCATATTTGAATGAGAGACCCTCTGTAAGCAAATACCACTATAGCAGGGACCCGGAATTTCTTGGACCGGATTAACCAAAATTTCAATTCGAGGTACCTAGGTATGAAGCCATAGTTCATGATCTCATGTCCTGAGGTGTCGCATTCGGCACTCCAAAGGACGACAGAGCGCAGAGCAGGTTTATCGCACAATGGCGGCACCATCCGCTATCAGGCCTTCAATCAGCCGGCTAGCCACCGCGACCAGAGTCTTTCCTGGTTCTAGCATTACTCTCGGGCTTGTTACTCTGCCTACATCGGCATCAGCATCGGCAGCGGCAGCACAACGATGCCCATTCTCGTCGACGCCGGAACTTAACAATCGGCGGCCACGCCGCGACAACAATCGTTTCCGTGGTCTTAGTAGCATATACCGATCCGGTACACGATTTCGTATGAACATCGACAAATCCGAGACACCGCAGCCGGCCAACTACAAGCCCAAGGTCAAGGTCGACCCCAATCACGGGCTGTGGGACTTCTTCTACGCGAAAGACAAGCTGATGTTGACACCTGACGAAAGCGCGGAGCATGGCCGCGGATGGACCGTCGAGGAGCTGCGACACAAAAGCTGGGATGACTTGCACAAGCTGTGGTGGGTGTGCGTCAAGGAGCAGAACCGCCTCTCGACTGCACGCAAGGAGAGAAGGCGTCTAAAGCTGGCAGAGGGTGGTTCCCAGGGAGGCGAGCGGTGGGACGAGGTAAGCGCACCTCTCATAGCATGGTAGCTAGCTGCCTGTATGCCGCTATGCTGTTATGTTGTTATGCTGTTATGCCGTTATGCCGTCATACTCACCTATGCCTCCCTACTAGGTTCGCAAGACCATGAAGTCAATCAGACATGTATTGACGGAGCGATGGTATCTATGGGAGGATGCGAGAACACTGGCCGAGACAGATCCCGAGATAGACCTCAGCAATGTCCGACGCCCCTTCGTACCCAAAGACTACCTCGAGGCGCACGAGAGTGCGCTTGAAGGAGACAAGCAAGATCAGCCAGCAGAACAAGCACCGTCGGGCTTTATGGCAGAGGAGTCGAGGGTAACCAGACCTGAAGACATCGAGCCATCGATACCTTCACCAGGATCCCCCGAGACTCCACAGTCGTCAATAAAAGGGTGAGAGTCTTGCGACACCATGCAAACAACAAAGGACTGGTCCTTGCGAAGCTCGGAGATGAAGGAACCGCTGCTGTATAAATCACCATGGCTCCATTATAAATGGGAAATGGTCCCTAGCAGCTGAGGAGGTGCATAGTGTAAATATTTGTATACTACTTGGTGCCAGACCTATCCTTCAGACATAATCTGTTTGGATTGTTCGCCTACTCGATTAGGCTGGTATACTTACTATACCTACCTATCTGCTGATGGAGCATTAGGACCTGTGTAGCCACCAGCCAAGTATCATTATGTCACTCTTGTGGTATTCCCCCATATGGGCATGTAAACAACCTATGTCAGTACCAGTACGTTTACCGAAGGTACCTATAGATCTAAAAACAAGGCCGCCTCGGATTATAATGACGCTGAGTGGCAGTCAGCGAACTTTACGAGAACTTTATATACTGAGTGCCTACAAGAAAAGCTCTATATTTCCGGATACCTCTTATAAGTAGGTTAAGGGACACACTCATTTTGCTGGGTGAGCGCCAACCTGCACAACCTACTTTTAGATACCTACCTACTAGATAGATGGATGGATGGGTAGGTAGGTAGGTAGGTAGGTAGGTATGGGGATGTGGCCCCCTGGTTATACTCATTGCTTATTGGTCATAGCTATAGAGCTATAGAATATAGGGGGGTTCCCTAGCTGCTTAGCACATACTATAGGTAGGTACCCCGACAGCCTTAGTGGAGAGTTTCGAGCATCGCTCACTGCCAGCAACTAGCAACGAGCCCCTCATTCCAACCAACCTTGGAACCACCTATCTAGGTAGCTAGAGTCCAGCGAAACCGCAACCAAGTCACCAAGTCTCCTTTCACTCACCGATACTTTTAGAAAAAGCTTCTGTGTTTGGCCTGGAGTCAAATAGCTTTCCCCTGAGACCTAACTCGACACTCTTGACGGTCTTCCCTTTTGTTTTGTGTGGTTTTTCTTTCCGTTGTCCCTTATCCTGCTCTAGCAACCCATACGACGACTAATCTATCACTATCCACCATGGAGGAGATCTCCCCCAAGTACGATGTCATTGTGCTGGGCACCGGTATGTTTTAGCCCCGCACACAATCTCGGGCGACGACGACGATGCCAGGCCGTCTTGCTACCGCTCTGCTGCCGTGCCTTTCACATTCAAGCCTATCCGTGATTCTAACATGAAGCAGGCCTAACCGAGTGTATTCTCTCTGGGTATGTCTCTCGTTGACCGATATCATCGCACGAGGCCCTAAGCCCGAGGCCCCAAGCTCTCGCTAACCAACCTGTTCGTCTCGCAGCGTTCTAAGTGTCAAGGGCAAGAAGGTCCTACATATCGATCGTAATGATCACTATGGCGGGTATGTCTTTGATTTATTAATANGCTCCTAGCCGTGGTCTTTTTGTTATTCTTCTTCTTCTTCTCACACCTGTACTGGCCCTGGTCTTGTTCGACACGGTCGCGCATGTTCATGCTAACACAAGTCTATAATCATAGGGAGGCTGCGTCCGTAAACATCGAAGCGGTACATATGATCCCCGTGATCCGCCCGGATCCATCAACTATCTTCCCTGGCAAATCATAGCTAACCACCGTCGCTCGGGACAGCTCTTCAAGACATACGGAAACTACACGAAGGGCGAAGAGCCGTGGAAGAAGTACGGTCGGGCCAACGACTGGAATATTGACTTGGTTCCTAAGCTGCTGATGTCCTCGGGTCAGTTGACCAACATTTTGGTGTCGACCGATGTGACCCGCTATCTTGAATTCAAGCAAGTGGCTGGTAGCTTCGTGCAACAGGGTACCGGCCCCAAGGCTACCGTTGCGAAGGTGCCTTCGGATGCTGGTGAGGCCCTCAAGTCCCCGCTCATGGGCATCTTCGAGAAGCGCCGTATGAAGAGCTTCATCGAATGGGTAGGCACCTTTGATCTGAAGGACCCTTCTACACACAAAGGTGAGTACTATTTACTCCCCACAAAAGGATGCCACGACGTGATAGAAGCTCCCGCAGACTGACCTTGGTATGGATAGGCCTCGACATGAGTCGAAACACCATGAAGGAGGTCTACGACAAATTCGGTCTTGAGGCCGGGACTCGCGATTTCATCGGCCACGCCATGGCATTGTATCTAGATGATAGCTATGTCGACACACCCGGCAAGGCGCCTGACGCTATCGAGCGCATCCGGCTGTACGGAAATTCGGTAGCGAGATACGGCAAGTCGCCGTATATCTACCCCTTGTATGGCCTGGGCGAGCTGCCCCAAGGCTTCGCCCGCCTATCGGCTATCTATGGAGGCACATATATGCTCAACACCTCGGTGGATGAGGTCCTGCACGAGGGTAGCAAGGCCGTCGGTATCAAGGCCACCATGGGAGGCGCGGATAGTCCCGAGAAGATTCAATTCGAGACCAAAGCAGACATGATTCTAGGCGACCCCTCATATTTCCCGGGCAAAGTGAAGGTCGTTGGGCATGTTCTCAAGGCTATCTGCATACTAAAACATCCCTTAGCCGGCACGAATGACAGTGATTCTTGCCAGCTTATCATTCCTCAGTCTCAGGTTGGCCGGAAGAACGGTGAGTGTGGTTCACACCCTACAATGGTCCGGGCGCAAGATTAATCCAAGACCAGATATCTACATCGCCTGCGTCTCATCGGCCCATAATGTGTGTCCAAAGGGCTACTATATCGCAATCGTGTCGACGATTGCGGAGACAACATCCAACCACCACCTCGAGCTACAGCCTGGTCTAGATCGCCTCGGGAAGATCGAGGAGCAGTTTATGGTACGTAGTAGACACAGTGTTTCCCCGGCTCAGTGCTGGTTTGGCTCATAATCTCTAGGGTGCACCGATACCGCTCTACGAACCGATCGATGATGGCAGAGCAGACAACATCTTCATCTCAAAGAGTTACGATGCTACGTCGCACTTTGAGACAACCACAGATGATGTGAAGGATATTTATTACCGTGCTACCGGAGAAGAGCTGAAGGTTGAGGGTTTGAGGGATGTGCAGGTTGCGGAACAATAATTAGGCCGCTGAAGTGGTGAACTCGTGTTCCTGGCCACAGGGCAATGCTGGAATGAACTGGTCTGCAAAACTAGACATGGAAATGCAAAAGATGCCAGAAAACCAAAACACAAGCGCAACTTCACACCAAGGTATAACGCAAGTGAGGAGAGGTATTAGGACGACATATGGAAGACCTTGATCAAGACCGTGTAGGTAATCTGTTGGTATGGTTTGTCGATAGATTTTAGGGACGTCAAATCTGGCATGAGCACAAGCTGAGTTCATTCAGTAAGTGAAAAAAAGGAGAAATCGTTAGGTAGGAGGAGTATGCTATCCGCTTACTATTTCGTAATTCCACGGATTTGGAAGTTGAATCGCCCGAAAATAAGAATGTAGGATTTGTAGGAGCTATGTAGAAACAGCGTTACCTAATTGATGTTGAATTTGCTTATCGGAAAGTAGAAAGTACTTACATAAGCAATCTACTGTCTATTCTGTACATGTAGGTACATACATGGTATGTGTACCTAATTAGCAAACCTAGATGATGTAAGTGACCTTAGGTAAGTTACCTTAGGTTACCTAGGTACATATATATAGGTAGTAGATAGATTACCTACGTTACGTTATGGTAGATACATGTGCCTTATGTAGGTAGGTATTGTGTACTTATCTGGGTTCCCCAGGCTTTGTCCCCCGGTCCGCCCCACATTTGACATCAACAAGCAAGCTCAAAAAAATTACAGCCCACCTCCAATCTCCAAACGTGCCCCGCGATTTGACTCACTCAACCAGAGGCCAGAACTTACAGCATAATTGGTTATACATGGTCGCCGGGGTAGCTGTTCTTGATATTTTCATTCACCTCGAGGATAATTATCCCTGGCATCGTCGACTCCTGTGCCTAGTCGTCGTGCTCAGCTCCCACTGAAGCTCGCTGAGAGCTAATAATTGAGAGCAGCGCTCCCTCCTAGAACACCTTGTTTATTTTATTTTTCTATTTTCTATTTTTTTTATCGCTTGTTTGTTCATATGGCGAACAACGACGCAAAGGTCAGCATATCGGGTCAACCCCCGGTATACAGCAATCCAGATGTCGGCTCTTTCGAGTAAGTAGCTACATATATATATATACCCTTTCACTAACCCGTTGACCCGTTGACCCGTTGACCCGTTGACCCTCTCTCCCAACAGCATCGTCGCGACCTACCACCGCCTCCTAGCGGATGACCCCGAGCTTACAATGCCCATGGCTACTATCGAGGCCTTGATAGAGGCCCTAGGCGCCTCGTCTGCTACCACCGTCTTCGAGACTATGAACCTCGTTGAGGCGCAATCAGATCGGCTGCGACAGAGCCCCCTAGTTGCGAATCCTATGGCCGTCCGCCACGGCAGTGACTTCTTCAAGCAGTACCTTATTAGGGAACTTAGACAGCTTCCTAGTAGCGGTGGTGCTGCCTCTGGTTCGGAAAGTCGAAATGAGGATCAACAGTTCTCCGTCATTCGTCAACATCTACTCCGCAATGCCCGTCTGTTTGCTACGAGAGCCAAGGATACCAGAGAGCAGATTGCCTCCCAAGGACGGTATGTTCCCATACTCGTATACATATCCCCACGACGCTGTGCGCCCTGCATCTCTGTCGTCATCTCCCTTGCTTGAGGGGCTAACGAAACGCTCCTCTTTTGTATAGACACTTAATCGCCGACAAATCTATAATCCTAACACACGGCGCTTCACGCGTCGTTCGCACACTCCTTGAACGTGCGATCGAGCGAGTGAACGGTGATCCACCACGCCGATTCAAGGTCATCTATGCCTTGGGTGACGGCCGTCGGGCCGAGAGCGAAAAGGTGGTTGCGGCCCTTCGCGCCAAAGGCATATCTGTAGCTACAATCCCCGAGACCGGTGTTGCGCACGTCATGTCCAAGGTGACGTTAGTATTAACAGGCGCAGAGGTCATCACAGCTCAGGGTGGCATAATCGGCCAATTAGGCACGTACCAAATTGCGAAGCTAGCAAAGGCCGACGGTAAGCCCTTTTACGTGGCCGCCGAACAGCATAAGCTTGGGCAGACATTTCCCGGGGACCAGTTCCGGTTTGGCTGCAGCGGTTTCGAACAGAATTTACTCACCTACTTTTCGAGCAAGACTGCGAGCTCTACAGCTGCAGAAACCGAGACTGACGATGAAAAGCGGGCTAGAAAAGTTCGGTCTGCTACACCCCTGGATTTCACACCTCCAGACTTGATCACCAACTTCATCTGCGATCACGGCGTCAAGGCAACGGTGGAGCTTGAACATCAGGCGATAGACATGTTTTTAGGCTAAGGCACACGAGACCTACCTATTATCACAACCCGACAAAAACTCAAGAGCGCTCGCAGAGTTGTAGCCTAGGCGGTTGAGATGCGCTTGGTTACTAGGTAGGTCACACACGGCGTGCTCGCGGATTTGATTTGAGAACATACTTATCTGACGAGATGGTGAAGAGTATCATTGCGCGAAAAGGAAAGAGACCTCGCCTTTTTTCAAAAAATATATATTTTTGCCCCAAGAAGCAAGATAGCCTTTTAGATCAGAGCGCCGCCGGAGGATAGGGGAATGGAATAAACCTTTTAACGATCGGCTTTGTATAGGACCCTGCTAGAGAGCTGAGTAGGGCGCTAAGGGGGGATTGAGGATAACAGGGACTTGTGAAAACAGTAGCAGTGGGGTGGATCCTAAGACGGATTACCATATCATGAGACTTCCGAGCTCGTTAATGAAGCCAAAATAGATAGACACCTGTCATAAATACTCCCTTCTTGACTATCCCAAATCCAAACACTATATTTTTCATCGCATGGTTTCATACCAAAATTTTCCCCTCGCACTTGAACCTTTTTTTCCCCTTGTACATTACAATTTGTCTCGAACCAGCCGTGCGCCAACCCAGGCGTACGGATAGTTCCGCTGGTACCAATTAACACTATGGTTCATACCCGTTAGCATCCCCGGTATTTGTATGTTACGTAGAGAAGAAACTGAGTTCCAAGACCTCTAGAAGAAAATACGATAGGAGTAGATAGCGTGCTACTAGGTACATTGTACAATAGGACTAGAGTTGGAGACGAGAAGGGGAGAAAGAAAGTGGTGTGGGAAAACTTGGGGGTATGTAGATTTAAAAAAAATTTTAAAATTGGAAAAGAAAAAACGAAGAGACCTACAAAGACTTTCTCCCGGCGATTCGGGGGTGTGTGGCCCAGGATCCACCGAGGACAATATTATGTTTCTCATCGAAAAAATCGGCTATGTCACTTTTAGTTATTTGCCGCCTTCATCTATTTTCTTTACTCTTTTTCTTTTTTGCCCTTCGGTTGTATTTCATCGGTTCTATGGAGGAGGATCTAGACTTACCCGTATAGAGGGGATATAGGGCCATCGGCTCGAAACCCTCGTGCTTCCTAAGTGTCGAACTCGTCCACTCCCAGACGCCGCCGAGCTCGGCCTGGCCAGCGAGGTGACCGTGTGCTGTGACGGGGAGAGGGTGCCAGTTCTGGAAGCCGATGTTGGCGCCGGCGAGGTCGATAAAGAGGTCCTCGTGGACACAAGGCCACACGTTGTCCTCGTCAACCAGGGACGATGTGTCGGGCGGGGACGGAGGGGTCTCCTCTACACCGTCGTTGACCAGATGTCTGTTTTTTTAATCATATATCCTCAGTACTAGGGAGCGAACCTCGAAGCCACGAAGAAAAGAGAGAGAGAGATTGGACTGAAGGGGGGGGGGGAGCTGGTATGGCTATGGGCTGGACGGCTAGTAGAGGGGGCGGTCTTACCCATTTAC
>JAPESX010000008.1:0-52654 GCA_029590615.1 Nemania bipapillata
AAGCGGATCTGGCCCGACTGCAGCTTTCGCTGCGTCACTCCCATGTTGGATACGAGGGATCCGAGCGTCCGGCCGACGAGCCGCGGCGCTAGAGATTTAATGGCGGTACAGAGAATTCTATGGCGGTTAATTTGGGAAGCGAAGATACAGATGCAGGAGGAGATGAGCTTATATGTGGTGTGATGGACACATACTCGTTTCCTTGCCCGTTTGCGAATGACCACCCGGTCCCGATAAGCTCATGTATGTTTGTCTTATATTGGAGATAACCGAATGAGTTCTCGCCCGCCAGGTTCATCGGGTCCGTGCCGATGTTATCTAGCGATGTAGGCCATCTCAGATCCCGAACGGTAAAAGACGTGATGGTGATGTCGTTCACATCCATGATACGCTTGTTGTTCTAAAGTACTTAGCGTTAAATACGAGATTATTAGAGATTTGCAAATCCAGAACAAAAAGAATCTGATCATGACGTCTCCCTGTTAAATTCATCAGGGGTTCATCCTACCGCCCGACTCTATATTTCGCTTCCTGGTTCCCCGAGTTGTTGTGCCGCCAATTGCGGCGTCACGCGGAACCAGAGCTCCAATGTCGGAACGATCATCGGAATGATCATCGGAATGATTGTCGGAACAGTTGTCGGAAACTTTTCCGACAAATCCTGATGGGAGGCCAAAAGAAATGACGAGAAAATGCTATAAACGTTCATGATTGAATTTGGGAACTAAGGGTCTTACATGTATTACACTATTACATGTACTGATCTTCTCTCAAGTGCAGGCTAATGAACTGCCCTGACTTCCTCAGTCTATAGCTATGACGGACTAACTAGTCCGCCACAACAACAATGTCCAGTATTTTACGTCCCGGGGTCTACGCTCCTGTTCTCACGCCGTTCCAGGATGATGGCGAAAGTATAAACCTTGCCGCGTTTTCTGCTAACATCACGCATCTCGCCACAGCAGGCGTGGGCATCGTGATCGGAGGCACTCTAGGCGAGGGAGCTCTGTTACAAAACGTAGAGCGCGTCACTTTAATCAAAGTAGCAAGGGAGACACTAAACGATATCGGCCCTGAGTCATTTGTTCCCGTTATCTCAGGATGTGTCGGTGCTAGTGTCAAAGAGTGTGTGCAGCAAGCTCATGAAGCTAGTGCTGCCGGAGCAGACGCGATGTATGACGACTCCTGGAACCTCTATTGAGGATTATGATAATGGTTCTTACTGAGAGTTTAATAGAATAATCGCGATCCCGGCTTATTTCGCCTTCGTCTATGCGAGGGATAAGGATACAATCAAAAATTTCTTCACATCCGTTGCTGACAAGAGCCCCGTGCCGCTGTTCATCTATAATGTAAGCTATGAAATATATATCGATCTTTAGAGATAACTAATAGTGCTTTGTAGATCCCGTTTGCAGCTGGTGGTATTGACCTAGACGCGGACTTGCTTATGGATCTTTCGTGAGTCTCTATACGGATTGCTGCGCCAATTTTGAAATGTAGACAATGCTGACCTTCGAAATAGGGAACATCAAAATATTGTGTAGGGGATTTATACCTATCTGTCGTTGAAAGTTCAGGCTAACATGACCGCTAAAGTGGTGTGAAGTTAACTTGCGGTAGCATCTCTAAGGGCTACCGTGTTGCCCTTCACGTCAATTCTCTCCAATATAAGGCTAGACATACTCTACCTTTCCTAGTTATGCCAGGATCCTCAGATTATCTTCTCCCCGCCTTGATCGGGAGGCAGCACGGTTGTATAGCGGGCCCGTATGCTACCTAGTGTGTTGACATACCATACCTACAATAGGGATACTAATATCATAACAGAGCAAACTTGTATCCCAAGACCTGCGTTAAAGTCTTCCAAGATGGCTCTAGAGCTGTAGAAACAGACGATTTCAAACTGTAAGTCAATATTCTAAACATACGCAGAAATGATTATGCCTAACTTGTGATATATAATTAGGCTTCGCCAAGCACAAGCGCTACAGGATGCCATTACGGAAGCCGACTCTGTTATAAACAAAGTGGTAAGAAATCCACTATCTAGCATCCATTTTACGATACGGCCAGTTCTAATATTTATCAGGGTTTCCTTGGAATCAAGACAGCGAGCAATATCTATATCAATCAGGAGTCAGGGGGGACCTTCCGTCCCCCCTTAATCGCACCGAATGATATAGCAATACAAGAGCTTGGGGATGGACTGAAGAAAATCATTGAGATTGAAAATTCGCTATAGATTTAACTGATATTACGTCAATAGTAGTTTTTAGTCCCACGTTGTATTGGACCTCGCATTTTGTACTGAAAATTCGTCCCATGAAATACTCCAGGGCGCCAATAGACTTTCGTCTCTGTCTGCGCTCGGGAAGTTCTCTGAGGGCATGTTTGCTTGTGATACGCATATCTCCGATGGAATTCCAGTGACAAGATTTAAATCCGAATCGATGAATCCGTATGAAAACACATCATCCATATTTTCCGGCATGATGTCAGATATATCCCCACCCTGAGAGGCCTGCCCCTCCTTTTCGAGGATAAGGTCCACGACACTGACTATATCTCTTAAGTTGCGGAGTATATTGCCAGCAGAAATTAAATATACCGAGAGCTCACGCAGCATCGTGATTCCTTGCCGGTACGAGTCTGCGTATGAAGGCCGATAGCTTTGTAAATCGACCACCGTTAGATCTCGCGCAAGGAGAGTCGCAAGTATAAGGACTGCGCCTCCAAGAGCCGTGGATATATAAAGCCTGAATGCGCTTGCCATCTCAGTGACCGTCATGTGTGTCTCCATTTCTTTTACTATATTTATCGCTAATTCGCCGCATAATCGACCGTCTGAACTACTGTATGATAATGAGACCATTGTGCGACGGCGAAGAAGGAGTCTCAAATGATTCATCCGCTAAATATTCATCAACTTATGCTTATATATCATTCTGAAATGGATTATTTACCGTTATTACAGTTGACTGCTGCTCTAACTGGCGTTTCGATGGTAGATCTTGCGTCGGCAGGAGAGGCATTTTGCGAAACTTAGTGTCCATCCAGTATTTGATTCGGGCGTCAAGCACGGCAATTTTCTCCCCTAAGCCACTGCTATCTGGTGCAGACGTAGAGAATGCTTGGTCCCAAACTTCGCCAGCAAACTTCGACCATGCGATCATACATGATAGATAAGCAATGAATGATTTATCTGGGTCTGGTATTGGGATAGGTTGGTTAGGGTGCAATGCCTGCGTAGGAATACACGCGGTTAGCGACGCCACACCCAATATTGCAGCACATTAAATAGTCGTACCTCATCGTCAACCCACTGTGGCTCATCTACATCAATATCGCTATCCCTTATTCCATAAGGCCGACCACAGCTACTAGAAATACGGCGATCGGCAAAATAGACAGTCCAGAATAGACGTTGACGCATATGCTGGGAGAAAGGCGAACAGTTTTCACCCCATAACTTTTGCTGGTGAAGACCAAGCTGGAAGCAAAGCCGGCAAGCAAGACCAGACACATTGTACGCAGTATTCAACTTCTCGCTATAGGTAAGGTATAGAGCCTGAGTGGGATCAGTAACAGCTTAACCATTTCTTGATCTTATTTTTAAGAAACCACTCACCTCGAAGATCAGGAATTGAATCAAGTCTAATCCGTCTCGACCGCTGAGCTTCCGGCGGCACATAAGGTCGTCCGCAGCGAGATACCACTGCCATCCCGGCAACCCGTTCTGGTTTTGGATGAGACTGACGTCAGTCAGGATATCTGTGCAAGCAAAGAGTATATAATTGGTCGCTAGGAAGCAAGCATCCGAGGGCTCGAGCATGCGTGCTGAGACCAGTTTTTCGCTCCGTGACCTAAATTCTCCTTGATTTAGACATGGGTGGCTAGCATTAATATCTTTAAAGATAAAGTCTAGGTAACGAGAGTATTGCGCCTGTGCTGGGAAGGGCAAGCTCTTCCCACCAAGGCGAACAGTCTTATGAGAGTCTTCGCTTCGGTTTGTCATGCTAGATATCGAGTCTCTATGTGTGTGGTCGCTATGCCTCTCCTGACTTGACGACGGAGAACTTGTCTGATGACCTAGTTTCTCCCGCAATGAAGCAAGTTGTACGTTAAACGCATTCACTGG
Organism: Nemania bipapillata; assembly: GCA_029590615.1. Classification (NCBI taxonomy): domain Eukaryota; kingdom Fungi; phylum Ascomycota; class Sordariomycetes; order Xylariales; family Xylariaceae; genus Nemania; species Nemania bipapillata. The sequence continues at coordinate 4,142 of JAPESX010000008.1, forward strand.
AGCTTGAAAAGCAGTCTCTCCTAGCTATGAGTTAATCACAACAAGGCCCGGGAGTGATAATTTCTAGAATAGTAGGCGAACCTTGAAAGCCGCTTTCCTCATCTAGCTGTGGGAGTTCATGATTAGCTCTAGCGTTACCTTGAGGTATGAGTTCCACGAGCGTTCGGATCATAGACTCCATATTTTTCATACGGGCTTCCATAGCTAAACGATCGCTATTGCTGTAGGCATCTGGGCTAGCAATATGATTTGGAGAGAGAGTTGACTGTGATTCTTGTCGCGCACTCTGCCCTGATGGTACAGCTTCATTCGAAAAAGAGCATCTTGTTCCACGCCGTGAACATCGCTGACAGGGCTGAGTGCCCGAACACTGCTACCATTAGCCCCTAGTGCCACATTTCAACAAAATTTAGGTATAAGAACCTTCAATTTCCTGCCTCTACAGAATAAGCTGGTGGAAAGCCGTCAGTCATGAGTTCGTAATGGGGAGAATATTTGTTGAACCATCTCATACATACCATGCCTTCGATGTATACTTCCCTCGAGTTTTCTTCGCTACGATCGTTCCGCTTGAAGTTGCAGGTTCCACCATAGTCGGTTCGGGACGCTCCATTTTGCTACAGTGAGGTGTAATATTCACATTACCGCTATTTCAGGAAAGGAAGACGCATCTTAGGGTAATAGGGGGGTGTGACNATGCGGGGATGTGGGTAGAGGCGGGGGATTGGTACAACTTATTAGAGAGGCAGCTCGTTAAATTGGGGGGTTGGGGTCTATTTATCCTACTTGGAAAATGACTTTGGAACATCTTCTAATTGTGTTGCCCATTGTATCATCAAGATGGAGATGTTAGGATCATATGGTATGTATTATGATAATGATTAACGCCGTCAAATCCCTAAATCTATGAACGTTAAGGATCTTATTCCCCAGGTCGGACCCGGGCTTCGTCTTGTGACATCTTCTTGAATGGGACTAACTGGGAGATTCAAGAACAAAGGCAACGCGACATGTCTCATATATTTATTCGGATCATCCTTTGTTAGTATGTCAGCTTGTTTACATCTCTATTGAGTTGGGTTCTCACAACACGACTCGCACACCTGAAGGTAGTATGTTATAGAAAAGCTGATCGGCTTGACCAGTTTCCTCTGTAATTATAGTCACCAACATAATAAAGAGAAGTAATTATACCTCCTTATTCGTTATGTACCAGTCGTCATGCTCCTTAACTCTGTAATGTATATACAATTCCGTCATAAGCCACCGCCTAAGGCAGACCCACGCGCCACTCAGAGCCCTCTCCGTTAAGTCCAAATCTGGTGCTGCTCATATCCTTGACCGTAGTACGTCTCATATCACGACGAAACTTACCCTCGTAAGATCCACCAGTGGCGCGGTGCATCACCGACGTATTATCCCAGATGATCATGTCGCCCGGCTCGTGCCAGTCGATGGTAAGGCGGTACTCTGGTTTGCAAATATGATCAAGAAGCCCCTTTATCAGTGCTGTGCCTTCTTCAGGCCCCATACCTACAATGCTATGGGTATATGAGGCGATGTACAGGTTTTTGCGGCCACTCCACTCGTGAACTTGGGCGAGCTTATGTTTGCTTAGAGGTAGCTTGCTGGGGTCCAGGTCCTTAAAATATTCGGGCATGGCTGTTTTGCGCGAGTGGAAGAGGGAGTGGTTGGCAACGAGATTCTCAATATCAGCCTTCTTATTGGCCGGGAGGTCACCGTAGGCGGTACGGGAGTCCGAAAACTGTCTCGAAATTAACATGTTGAATCTGTCTTCTTTACTCCTTTTGAATCCCCTACCTCGGTAGCGCCACCCATACCGGCAGGAGGTAGAATATGAGCCAGCAAGAGCGAGTGGCCAGCACGTCGCGCGTTGAAGGAAGAGTCCACGTGAAACAGCTCATTAGCCTTGTTACCAATAACTTGTGCAGCTGTCAAAGGAGCGACGTCTCCTGTGGTAGGATCGATGTTCCCGGCATCGAAAAGTTCCGGATAGGCGAGACGGTGGGTACGCCCGGCTTTCTGGTATGGCGTGACGTCGTCAAGTTCACCAAAGTACTTCGAGAATTTAATGTGTGCCTCGTCCGATAATCCAGTGCTGCGGCAGACGACCACACCGTACTAGTTCACCATCGGTTACTAGGGAGAATTTGCCTTTCATATAAACTATTTCTTACCTCATCGACCACTTCTCGGATCTCCTGGTAAAGCTCTGGGGAGATTTCCTGGCTCCAGTCGACACCTTCAAGAGAGGAGCCAAAAGTGGGATGAAGAGGGGTGACTTTCAAGTTGAATTTAGGAGTGTAAAACGGGCTCGGGATCTTGCCCTCAATCCTGATAGGAATCCACGTAGAGGTTGGAGTAACAGTAATGGTTTGAGTGGTAGACATGATGATAAACTACAAGGCAAGATGCATATATGAAGGCGAGCTGAGTGTTTGATCAGGATCGTAGCTTTCGTCAGATCATACAGTACATCTAATTATCCAGGAATCGCCTCGTTTTATGACCACAACACCTCTCTATCATCTCGGACTAGAATAGAATTAACCTAATCCCGCCCTATTCGTCACCGCGATTCCGTATTATCCAAGACGGAAAGATTTCCGAAATATGCGGAAATGGAGCTACCCCGCACCTCCAGGTTATAATGAAATGTTTATACTGCTCTCGTGACTGATCTTAAGGCGATCCGTTGACAAAAGCGAATGATACTGTCTTGCATTCCCCAAGCGATACATTGTTGAGACCGTAAACCTTGTTGAATCAGCTAAGGTGCTATACGCAGAGCCGCCATAAACCCGTGTCGGATGTAATCAGGTTCATCTGCCCGCATTGTCAGGGAACGTTACGTCAAGCTAGTAGACGGAAATTGGTCGGAATTATAGCCACTATTAAAATTTGTCGACAATTCTCAAGCAGTTATACTTTCAAGAAAGCTGTATCGTGAAAAGTCGAATGATCTATTCATCACAAGTTGAATCAGAGTTCCAATGGATGCCCCCAGTACAGAAACTGCAACTTTCAGCCGGTTTCAGAACAACACCAACAAACGATGGTGGCTTGATCCAGGACTACGCATTAACGTGCTGCACTGCTGCAGTCTGTATTTCTGTGTCTTCTATCTCGGGTTAGTTAACTCTAAATTTGGCCTATATGGGGCAGCAATACTTAATATCTTTTTGTAGTTATGATGCCTCCTTATTGAACGGGCTTCAAAACATACCACAATGGAACACATACTTCGGTAATCCCTCTGGAAACTACCTAGGTTTGATTTCAGCTAGTCTGTTCCTGCGTAAGTATTACCTAACCTAACTATATTTGCAAAGCTTATTTCGTACTGGCAGCTGCGATAGTGTAATTAGAGTGCTCGTCCCCATGCTTAACACAAATCCTGTTGGATTAATCTCGACATAGAACCCCATACTTCAGCTCCGCAGTGAACTCAAGGTTTGGTAGGAAACCAGCCCTATGGATCGGATCTATTATCTTGGTATATTAGGCAACTGCCAGTTTGAGGGATCATAGCACTGACAACTCCTCAAGATTGCTGGGGCAATAGTCAATGGCACTGCAACAAGTAGCGGCGGATTTATAGGAGGCCGAGTTCTCATGGGGCAAGCACATTAATCTTAGTATGGAGTTTTCATCAGGTATAATATACTAATCTGGTAATAGTGTTGCTGGACCCTTTGGAAAAATTACTGCTATTGCTCTCCTTCAGGAAATCGCCCACCCTAGACTAAGACCGTGAGTAGCATTATACCCAAGGATATATAAGNTTTTATATTGATAATAATTCTAATACAGTTTACTTTCGTGTGTCTTCTACGCTAACTACTATGTTGGTTCAATTGCCGCCGCTTGGTTCACTTGTTAGTGCACTTTACCATCTGATTGTACGATTTTAACATATCTTTTAGACGGCGCACTCGAATGGGGAAGGAATGATTGGGCATGGCGTGGCCCGTGTCTCTTTCAAGTCTTCTCTCCTCTTGTTGTCTTGATCGCCTTATTTTGGATCCCGGAAAGCCCAAGGGTATCTACTACATGTGTCCAATACGAATAAGTATTACAGGGGACTAATATTTAGGTTAGTGGCTAGTTCACCGGGGCTACAAAGATAAGGCGCTGGCTATCCTGGCCAAGTATCACTCAAACGGAGACATAAATGACGAGCTTGTACTTCACGAACTTCGTGAAATTTGTTCCGCACTAGAACTTGAAGAAAAGAGCAACAGAGCAACATTCTCCGACTTCCTGAAGACTTCAGGAAACCGGAAGAGGCTTTTGGTACTCTTTACCATGGCCATTGGTACGGTAAGTGAATATTGATTGTATGGAGAGTTTAAGGTCGATGACAAGAAGCTACTCACTAACCATGGCAATCAATGCAATTATACATAGAACTGGACGGGCAACGGAGTCATTACATATTATCTTACACCCGTTCTTAAGCTAGTTGGTATTAGAAATGTTAAGCAAATCGGTATGACTTGAAAATTGCTTTCCTTATCCATATCCACTATACAAATTAATACTCTACAGCTGGGATAAATGGAGGACTTGCTGTTTGGAACTTACTTCTGGCCTTTTCTGGTGCCTTATCCGCTGAACGGCTCGGCCGGCGACCACTCTGGCTTATTTCTACAGCCGGTTGTTTGGTATCTTTCATCATAATTACCGGATTATCCGTAAGAGTTCCCTAGCTACATATCCTTGCAAGCATTGAGCTAATTACTTAATTCATGTATAGGGGGGATTCGCGGCAACGGGACAAAAAGCAACCGGCCTTGCTACCATACCCATTCTCTTCATCTTTTACGGATTCTATGATTTCGGCTGGACCCCACTGCCTTGTAGGTCTTATTTATAGACATTATGCGATTACTAGAACATAAATTGACTGATTTCATAGTCTCTTACGGTGCTGAGATTCTACCATTTCATATGCGACTCAAAGGCCTCAGCATTCTTCTATCCGTGCAGAGCATTCTGCAAGCTTTTGTGAGTTTTCAGATACACCTTTAAATGAACCTGGTGAAACTAAACAATGAAACTAAACAACAAGAACCAATACGTCAACCCAGTTGCCTTAGAAGCGATACAGTGGAAATAGTAAGTCACAACTTATACATTCTTGGGCAGTGGATTAATTCGCGATCAATATAATAGCTATTTTGTGTACGTTATCCTGGACATATTGTACCTTGTTATAATATTTTTCTTTTTCCCCGAGACTCGGTGAGTCCACGCGCTTCTAAGCTTAACCGAGTTACGGACCTGACTGACGCCTCCTAGGCGTCTCACTATTGAAGAGGTATCTGTAATCTTCGATGAGGATCGGCTCGAGATTAGTCCGGTTGTTGACCATGAAGGCGGATGGCAAATTCGATTAGACACAGAGCCTAAGATTAAACACGAAAGTGAAAAAGGTATCACTGTCGAGATTGGGGCGTGAAGTAAAAACGGGAAGCATATCATCACTCTATCTAATATCGTGAGTTATTTTGAGCTATATGGAATGATATGATAATTTGCATTATGCTTAAGCAGATATTTATAGTTGCGGTTTAAATATGTATAAATGCTATCTCGAATTGAGTGCATGATAGACCGATACATAACATTATATCTTAGCTATATTAATTATAGAAGGGTTACTGTTACAAGGGCAGTTGTACTGGGATTGGGAATTATATTCTATATTGATCTGATAAATGGCTATGGTTTCAAAAGGTCTCTTGCTTCGAAGAAGAAGTTTGTGGGAAGAGAAGAGCGAAGAAGCCAGCCTATATAAACACAGATTGTTTCGGATTACCTCTCAATAAATGGGTCCGTGTTATAGTTACACCGCGGATTAAGTTACTCCTAGCGACGCGGTACGAAGCACTGGAGAAATCCTATATTAAATTTGGAGTATAAGAATAGAATTTTTTACAAAATGAGAACGGATACTATTGCAATACCCCACCAATCATCTGACAAGCCGATAAATACGATGAATGTGACTCTTAACAATGTAATTAATCCGTACGCGAGTGTGGATGTTAGGCTCGCGTAACAACTACGGGAAATTGGCAGTGGAACAGATAGCCTAGTAAGCTGCCCTGTTTTCCCGACCTGCTGAAGATAGTATACCATGACCGAATTTTCAATTCGAAATACGTACCCGGTAGTTAGAGCAGCGCAGGCAGGGTGCTCCCCGGGGTTTAAGCCTGCCGCTTTCTGTTGTATGTGGATTCCTGGACAGAGTACTAGAGCATCGAGGAAAACGGCTGTGCCCGTCAGAGTAGTTCCCTCGTGAACAGTAGTAATGCAGCAAGGGTGACGATACTAGCAACATCAAGACTAAAATTTATAGCAATATATAGTGAAAGGGGTGCTGCTGGGCTCTAATGCGGACCATAGGGAATTAGTTGCAGCCGAAACCCTAGGTTTTGATTAGGAAAAGGGCACCCGCCCTATACACAAACATGATTTTTTATCAAGTTTGAGACTTCTGTAAATATTTTATATTTTCGGGAGCTACTATAGATCCCAATTGATATTCCCAGATCTCTTATCGGCGGCGGTGGGAAGCTAATTCGTTAAGAAAATCTCGAGAACTGAAACCACGACCACCCACCTTGGTCTAATACTTCAAGACTTGGTGGCTGCGCATTAAGCATAGGTCTAGAGAAGTGTACTGTAGCTACAAAGTATCTACTTAGTACCATGCCATGCCATGCCAGCGTTACTGTCCTGTCATTGGAGAAAACCACAGGGGATGAAAGTACAATACCATACGGCAAGATGCTAAGCGGACATGTAGCCATGTCACGCATATAGCTAAGCGAATAGAAATGATCCAATACTATCAAACACTGCATATTACCGCAGCTACGTTCGAGGATTTCGAGGGAGATCGCCAGGTTAATTGCCTTGTTAGGACAGTGTAAATCAATAATCCGACGACTGGACAATTTTTTAACTACCAACCTCAATCTGCCCATCGAATAATATCCTGGCTTCAGGATGCAATAAGCCGGAAGCAGCAGACCTGAACTGCAACCTTCGAACCTAGCCTATCTTTCGGCAGCTCCTAAAGTTTATTGCATACATATTTGCATGTGCGTCTGCAAGTATCGTCTTTCTGGAGAGTTATATTGGTTTTTCCATGCAGCAACTTTCAGCTTAGCAGGGACTACTACCCCTCTCCTCCATCCCGATATCTCTGGCATTTACGGCGCTTCCAAGGCGTTACCTAGCTAAACAGGAAGCCAAATGCATAAGCAGGGTAGATATGGTTGTCAGTCCTACTGAACCTTCGATTTATTGGCGGCCGTCAAGGAATACAATGGTGATTAATATCATAAGAGAGATGGGGAGTGGCTGGGACACTACTACGTGTACTTGCCCTCTATAGGGGACGCGGGAACTCCACCTGCAGTAGTTTTATAGTACGGAATTGGTCGGTCGCATTTGCATACACGCATACGTAGCTCTATCTGAGTGTAAACCAGTCGATTATTATAATATTAAATTGGTTAATACTCAGACAAAGAAAGTATCGGTATACAACCATTAAACCCCATGAGAAGCAAGAATAGATATCCTACGTTTATATCTACCTAAAGTGAGATTTGGACTAGCGAGGCATAGACATGCATATAATAAAACACCTCCCCTTAGACGGTTATTTGTGTGCAAGACTCGTTGATACATTACCCACCTAGGGAATATCCCTCAGCCCGAGCTCCTCTTCTCACTGTCATCCCTTCAGTCTTCCATTGTTACTCTACGAAGCGCGATTGAACTCTTGGTTCTTTGCATATTTTACTGTATCAATTACTAGCAACTCCTTAAATCCTAGCACACTCTGTCGCATGGTAGCTTTTCTACTTCCTTGCACACCTACATAATGTCGCCTCTCCGTCCTGGAGAGGTTGTCCTACCAATAGGAGCAAAGAGAGCTAAAGCAAAGTTTAATCGCCTCAGTTTTCGAGAGCCTGGTAATTTATCAGCACAACATCGCCAGCAACTTCTCGGAGATGAAATAAAGAAACTACATGAAGAAGAAAATCGGTTGAATCACAAGCTAGAGGATATGCGGAACAAATACTTAACTCGTACTGAGGTTGAAGAGGTCGACCGATCTTTCGTCCGCATCACTATGGGAATGACAGAAATGAAGCCTGGAACTCGGAAGTTATGTGAAGAAGTTGAAAAGCAAGTTGGAGAGACAAAAAAAGGCTTTAGTGGACGCTCTAGCTTTAGCTACTAGAGTGGTCGTGGATCCAAAAAGCAAAAAAGCCTCCAAAAATCTAAAGGAAAAGGAGACGGCCTTGAAGCAACGTGAACGAGATCTCAAAATAGCAAACTTGAAAGTGGTAATTCTCGATTCGAAAATCAGAGATATCGAGAGCATGATTAAAGAAGGTGAAGAGCGCCTGCAAAGCTTCCAAAACGGTATCGACGAATCTATTCAAATAAATGAAGATGAGGGCAGTTCTGATACGGATGATGACTTGTCTGGTGAGAGTATTGATAGGACAGTGATACGTGAGGCTTTCATTGACCCTGTTGAGATTGCAGCCGACAGTGAAAGCTCGTACAAGGTCGCAGATGAAAGGAAGTTAACAGGAGAAACCATTTTGGAACCAGACACGGCCGTGCCGACGCAAGAAATAAAGGATCATACGAATGAAAGTAGGAAGCTGAAAGGAATAGACGATAATAATGCCAAAAGCGAGAAGTTTGATATTGAAGAGGAAAAGGGGGGCAACGAGCAAAAAGGGAGAGAACCAAAGAGTAATTCCAAATTGGGAAAGGCCGAGCGACGAAGAATACGAAGAATTCTGATTAAGAGATACAAGGAGGAGATAGAGAGTATCAAACACGCCATCAAGAGGTTTGAAGAGCAACTAGAAGGGAGTAAGGTACAGAGAATCGATGAGGAAGGGCGGTGCAACAAAATACATGAAGATGTCGCCAACCTTGAGAAGGAAACACAAAAATTGAGACAAGCCGAGAAGCAAAAGGAGAGGCTTATTGCACAGGATGCGAGTGACCGAAATGTGCAGGCGAAAAAAATGAGGATCAAAAGTCAGAAGTCGCTTATTTGGAGAGACAGAAGGAGCGGGAGGAGGCTGTGGAAAAAGTACGCAGAGAGCTCAACAGAAATAATCGTGAACCACGTCGTCGGATGTTTGGCCAAATGGACAAGTATTATTATCGTCGCGCACTGTCGGATTCGGAGCAAGATGAGATGGAGGAAGGCAAGGAGAAAACCCACCTCCAAGATCTTCGTAATGTTATTGACGAGGTGCAGTCCCTCGAAGAGAGGATACGAGATATTCGGACGACGAGCGAGAAAGTGGACAGTGTGGTGGATCGGCGAATCGTGCTCCAAAAAGAACTCGACTTGGAGAACATGTGGCTTGACTGGATTAAGAAGCCCACAGCGTCGGTTTCGACCGAAGCTTCCGCGGACCTAGATTATCGAGGTCATTTTTCTAGCTCCTTGCCTGTTGGTGCTAAACCTTGGGGACCTCTTGGAGACCGACAAGTGAGACTTCTAGTTCTGTGGGCTGCCGAGTCGGAATATTACCCTCTTCTGTGCAGTCTCAAAACACATACATTAGACCAGGGATCTCCGAGCCCACCTTATGCCGCTCTCTCCTACTCTTGGGGTCCAGATCGCTGCAACGGGAGGCTGTATCTCGTCCAAGATGCCCCGACGGGAAGCAAAGAACGAGCTACCTGGGGAGCCGCTGCACGATATGCATTGCGTATTCCGATTCGGAACAACCTATTCCGGGCATTGCTTCGGCTCCGAAGAAAAGACCACCCCGTTTCCTTGTGGGTAGACGGCATGTGCATTAACCAGGTGAGCATTTGGGGCCATTTGTCCCTTCCGCTTAGTGGCCTCTAGACGGCATAAATTATGATTTGGCGGATTATGCACACAACTTCCACGGGCTGCATTGGTAGTATTGCATAATATGGTGTTTGCTAACTCCTGGTTCTTCGTAGACTGACGAAGTGGAGAAGACAACACAGCTCAGGCAGATGATTAATATCTATCAAAATGCGAAGAATGTGTGCGTCTGGCTGGGCGAGAGTGATGATGAGGGGAGAAGCGACGACGCCATGGACTTTATCCCAGCAATCATGGATTTTGCTGTTCTTGACAGATATGCCCAAGACACAAGACAAGCCCATAGATGGTATAGTCTTGCGGAGCTTATGAGAGACCGGTGGTTCTCGCGCCGTTGGGTTGTACAGGAAATCTCTTTAGCACGCGAAGCAACCGTGCACTGCGGAGAGAAAATAGTGCAATGGGCCGACTTTGCTGATGCTGTCTCCCTACTGGTTTCAAATCAGGATAAGATCCAAGAGCTGTTTGAGTATTCTCGGTGGAGAGACGGCCCAAATACTCTAGGAAATGTCCAGTCATTCGGGGCACATATTCTCCTTGAAGCTACGAATCAGCTGTTTCTTCGAACGCCACAAGGGCAAATTACGCGACCGATCAAAAAGCTTGAAGCTTTGGTCACATCACTCAAAACATTCGACACTAGCGACCAGAAGGATCTTATCTATAGTCTAGTGTCCATCGCGTCTGACACACCCCAAGGGCAATATTCTGGCAAGCAAGCTACTGTAGACCTTGAAGTTAACTACAATAAGCAACCGGATGTTGTTTACAAAGACTTCACCAAGTTCTGCATCATATCTTCCAAGTCTCTTGATATTTTATGCCGTCCTTGGGCCATGCCAATTAAGCCACCAACTAAAGCCCGAGGTGGTCGACTTGAGTTGCCTTCCTGGATACCCTTGCTGTCAAAGTCAGAATTTGGGGACCCAGAGGAGGTCTACAGCGGCCGAAAGAACGGCGAGAGCCTAGTTGGCCCTTTTTCCGTTGATCGGACTCGCTATAATGCGTCTGCTGGAGCTGACTATAATATTGAACTCGTCGAGAGAGAGTTCGAAGGCGTGCAGTATCTTAAAGTAAGTGGCTTTAAGCTCGCCAAAATTCTCGGAGTTTCATCCAGATCGACAGGCGGTGTCATCCTCCGAGACTCACTCAGGATGGGGGGATGGACCGGCATTACCGAGGACACCGCTAGAGTGCCTGATAGTATATGGCGAACCCTAGTGGCAGATCGAGACCCAGAAGGGCAAATCCCCCCGACTTGGTACCAGCGAGCATGCTTGAGATGTTTTGAAATAGCTGACACTTTCAACAATGGCGACCTCAATATCGGTGAACTCTTAAAAGGTAATTCTGAATTGATACGCAAATATCTTACTCGTGTCCGTGCCGTGACATGGAATCGACGTTTCTTCCAGGCTTCCACGAAGTATGAGGCTCACAATGGAGAGACCGCTAGCATTGGGGGAACAGAAGAACACGAGCTCTTCGGCCTTGGACCACCGGATATGAAGGAAGGCGACTACGTGTGTATCCTGATAGGTTGCAGCGTGCCAGTCATTCTCCGTGACGAAGGCGGGCCCATGAAATTAATTGGTGAAAGTTATGTCCATGGTAAGATGGAAGGGGAGGCAATGGAAGACCTCAGAGAGGAGAAGACTTTCGGTCCGGAAGGTCTTATTCTATTGAAGTAAACCAGGGCTCTAAGACACTACCTATAGATACGGTGTGGTAGAGTAACAACGATCCCATTAATACGTCTCAAACTCGCTAACTGCTCTCCCTCTACTTAGCAAAGCAGATTACACATTGAAATATAGCCATTACGAACCCCCAACCGCCCCCTCTCCCGCGAAAAATGGTGTATGACTGACTGTGAATTTGCTTTTCTTACAAAATTTCCACTAGGTACTAATAAATGTCTGTAGCCGTCAAGGCTAGATTATTGGCACGAAGCAATAGGGCACGTGAGGAGCAGAGAAATCTCTGATCGTGCCAGAGAATCTGCCCCAAAAGTTGTGAGGTCCGTAGGGTAGGCTTAATTTCATATACATGATAGCTGTAATAACTCTAGATCTATAGGTCGGTATATTAAGAAGGATTATTGTATTCCCAATATACCCGATGGCACACATCTAGGGTATTATCATCTACCCTCCACTCACTCTAGGGAATTCTCGTGTTAGGCTTCGTTATTATAGTGGATTTACAATGGCATGAAGAGTCTCTTCGCCGCTAGAACGAATACTTGTATTGCTTCGTCATTAGATATAATGATTCGCTAGACTCAAGTTGGGCTTGCTGAGCCGTCTAGGATCGCGAGGAATGATGCTCAAACCTACCGAAGCATTGCTGAACTTTCTACTACGGTAGTACAAGCCACTATACTCGAAGGGGTCTCAGTTCCTTTTAAATAGGAATGCCCCAGCTCATCATCACACTCTTTAAATGTATGTTTGGATAAGGACTAAATATTGTTTGGTGCCTACGTTTTTAATCGGCTGGCCAGGCGCGCGGCCGGGTATCATATGCCTCTATTCCTCTATATAGCCAAGATTATTCATCCAGTTTTGTTCCTTTTTGTTATAGGAGTTCCAGACTCCGATGCCTTGGCAACAGCGCTCTTTTTATGTTTACTCCCATGCAACATATCTCGCTTCTCTTTCTTACGAGTCTCCTTATCAAGGCTGCCGATGACTTTGCTCTCCTTTCCGCACGGCCACTTATCAAGCGCAGCCTTTTCCTGCTCCTCTGACCACTCTTGGGGGAGAATGGCAAAAACAAGATAGGAAGTGTGCGTCTTAATCTCGGCCTCAGTGCGGTGGATGAGTCTCCCAGCCGCCCAAGGCTTTAATGTGGGTGTATTGTTCGTAGGAACCTGGTTATCCACGACGTCGCTATCTTCGATGGACAGCCCATTTTGACCCTCCTCGTCCCCCTCTGCATCAATGTCTTCCATGTTGACATCATTATCTTGTTTATATTTAGAGAACTCTTTAAACCGGCTATCAATTTCTTTGAGCCTCGTTATGGCCTCTGCCACATTGCGCGGCGATTGATTCGTCCCTCGCTCTAGAGGCATATTTAGTCCGACCTTTTCGCGTAGGACATTTATTTTTCGATGGGCCACCTCTACCATCTCAATGTCCATCCAGCCCAGGCGACGCATTATTTCGACAGTTTTGGTGACTTGTTCGATACAGGGAGAGAATGTACAGATATGCGTGGTCCGGTCTGCACGTAGCGGGGACTTCCACTCAGACGATGCGTCCGTCAGGGGCTCTAGACCGCCACTAGCTAGTAGTGCAGGGGTTGGCTTTCTGCGGGACAGGTGAGGAAGGGCTTTCCAGGGTGCGGGCACATCTAAGAAGATACATTCGGCTTCTGGGCTCTCATCGCCGACTAGAAAGCCGTCGTTGTATACATCCCGATGCGTGACCTGGACAATTCCGTTTAAATGATGATCCTGGACCTCCTCCCGCATCTTGAGAAAACGGTCGTGGTTGAACTCGAAGCTCCAGACCTTTCCCCGCTTGTCTTCACAGTCATTGGGGTATCCGTTGTAGACTGCTCGGGCTGCGGCGTGTGTGAAACTGCCGCTTCCTGAGCCGGCCTCGATTATCTGGGCGCCTGGACGAGCGCGAATGCGGTGTAGGATGTAGCTGTAGTCGGGGGTGTAGACTACCTGGGTTCGGTGAGGCAGGCTCAGTGTCCAGACCTCAGGGGTCGGTGGAAGGACATGTATAAAACCGCTGGGGGCTGTTTTGACGTCTTTCGCATTGCTTGTGCTAGAAGCTACGGCTTCCGTGTCGTTCCCGGTCGCGTCGGCATCGATGACATTTCCGAGCTTCCGCTTCCGCCCCCTTGAGCCGGTGTCTACGATGGAGGCGCGAATTTGTGAGCCCCATGGCTGACCTATGAGTGTCGAGTGGGGGAATGAACCGAAACGCGTGTTGATAACAGGCCCTTCTGAATAGCCGTCAACAGTACCAGAATCCTCGTTCAAGTAGACGGGTAGAACATTATCGCGTGAAAGATGGATGAGCGCAAGAGCGCCGGGCGTGGTCAATGGACCCGGATCCAGGAATGGAGAGGTTGTCGACATGTTGCATGGGTGTTGCTCTTGTTATCGAGGTGGATTCAAACCTACTTCATCCATCTAGAGGTTTTTTTTTTCGGGAGGCTAAACTCAGTTGCAGCTGCGCGCGCTAGTCTAGTGGCGGGGTAAGCTTGTCCCCCTGTACCTTATAGNCACGCGAATAGAGGGGTAAATAGCTAGACTGCAGGACCCACCTAAAAGGTTCAGCGCAACAACTTAAAGTTATTCTTCGTTGCTGTGCTCCCGTTGCTGTGACTCAATCTAAATGCAACCTTATTTATTCCGTTTTCTTGCGAGACACGTTTCTATTTATATTTACCCTCCTATATCTCATTCTAGTCTCTCCTTTACTCTCACCTTCCCATCTTGATGATCATCTTGTCTTCTCGGTTTCTTCGCCAGTCCACTCTAATTCCACTACACCGAACTCGAGTTTTACTACGTCGAAGCCTTGCGACACGAGCCGCTATGGACTCGATCAAAGTCTACAACTCTCTGAAGCCAGGGCTGCCTGTCCCATTCACGCCGATTGAGAAGGGAAAGGTATCTTGGTATGCCTGTGGTCCGACTGTATATGATCACAGCCATTTAGGCCATGCGCGCAACTATGTCTCAACTGACGTTATCCGGCGTATATTACTCCATTACTATGGCTTTGATGTTAAGTTTGTTATGAACTTCACTGGTGAGGCACCTACCTCCTTAAGGCTAACCAAGCCTAATTCATCTATCTGATTTCAACAAGAACTAATTTTTTCTTAGATATTGATGACAAGGTACGTCCCTACAACCAGACGATGTATTCCCCAACATATGATTCTCACAATAGACTTGCAGATCATCCTCAAAGCACGCAGGCAACGACTTCTTGAAATAGAAAAGACGAAGAAATATACCGAGTCCGAACTTGTCGAACTCGGCATGGCGGCCTTTAGGGCATATGCGAAGAGTAATCTGCCCATGCTTCTTGAAGGCGAGGACGGTCCCTTGGACTTAAATAACTACATATCACGAAGAGATTCTGCCTACGGACACATATTGGCTGGGGGGACACTGACGGGCGAAGGGAAACCCGGTGATGATGAAGCAAAGCTGAAAATGCATACCAACAATATGACCTCTGCTGCTAGTGCTATTGGTAGTGAGCTTTTTTTTTCGGGCGCCGAAGAGATACTGCTGCCGTACTTCGACTCGCTCTACAAAGAATCGCTTGACACTAGCGACCAGACTATCTTCACATCACTTACGAAACTGATGGAGAACGAGTTCACAAAGGATATGGATGCACTAAACGTCCTCCGCCCAGACGTAGTGACGAGAGTTACGGAATATGTGCCGCAAATTGCTAGCTTTGTGGAGAAAGTTGTGGAAAAGGGGTTTGCATACGAAGCAGAAGGCTCTGTTTATTTCGATATCACTGCCTTTGAAAAGGCTGGTAACACATACGCACACTTACGGCCGGAAAGTCGGAACGATAAAGCTCTTCAGGAAGAGGGAGAGGGCTCTTTAGGGAAGAGCCTCGGAGGCAAGAGAGGCCCTGGCGACTTCGCACTCTGGAAAAAGTCTAAGCCCGGTGAGCCCTACTGGCCAAGTAAATGGGGAAATGGGCGACCTGGTTGGCATATGTATGTGTTTTCTACCCTACCCATCCCCCATTATCAATGAAGATGATATACTAACACTAACCACCCAATCTCTAGTGAATGCTCAGTAATGGCATCCGACGTCCTAGGGTCATGTATGGATCTTCATTCTGGCGGCGTAGATCTCGCCTTCCCGCATCATGACAACGAATTAGCCCAGAGCGAGGCGTATTTCTGTGAACATGGGCACGAGCATACCTGGGTTAATTACTTTTTGCATATGGGGTAAGTTGCTTTTCGTCGCTCTCTGTCGACCAGCCGTAGGCTCCTACAATTCTGCGGCTCTTCGTTGATAATGTCAATGGTGAAATTGGAGATTTTTCTTGAAAATTCTGTTGATTAACCATCTGACAGTCACCTATCAATATCTGGATCCAAGATGTCCAAATCTTTGAAGAATTTCCAAACGATAAAAGACGCCCTAGCCTCGGCATACACGGCCCGATCTATGCGTATTGTCTTTTTGCACGGAAAGTGGAATGATGGTGTAGAGATCACCCCAAGTATGCGAACACAAGCAGACGCCTGGGAGACAACTCTCAACGTAAGTTATTTTGATCTCTGTGTGTGCTCCTGGCTTGCTGATCGGTCTAGAATTTTTTTACCAACGTAAAGTCACTCTTGGTCGAGGCCAATGGTACAACAGCTGCCATAAGAAGCGGGGTGGAGGGGCTCTCTGTTGCTGAAAACAAACCTATTGCGGGATTACTGGCTGATTTGGAACAAGCTAAGAAGGACGTCAATGCTGCGCTGAACAACTCATTTGACACCCCACAGGTTATACGGGCTATCGCAGATATTATCCGAAAAGCCAACATTCATATTGGTGCCCCTAGTGGCAACTTGGAGCTGCCAGCTCTTGAGTCTATCGCGAGATGGGTTACTAAGATTGTTGGCATTTTAGGTCTGGATGCCAATGCAAGCCCTCCATATGAAGGACTTGGATGGGCTTCTGCAGCGGCGTCGGCTAACATAGACCCTATCACGGCCGTGCAGCCTTATGAGGCAGTGTACAACTCTATACTTTCGGATGCTAAGTTACTTGATCTTCCCGCTTCAGAAACATGGACAAGTCTATTGTCTCAATCGCCCAGACTCGAATTCGATTCGTTGGTGGAAGCAGGAGTTCGAGACCCTGAGCAATTGGGCCTACCATACCTTCGTGCCACCTCCAAACTACGCGATGAGCTACGACGACTCATAGCTTCAGTCGCGCCTGAAGTTAAGAAATCGATTCTTAGTCTCAGTGATCGTATCCGAGACTTTGATCTCACAAACCTTGGCGTCTACCTCGATGACCGGCCAGATGGTCAGCCATCGTTGATCAAATTTATCCCGGCAGCAGAGCTCATTGCGGCACGAGAAGAGAAAGCAGCCAGGGAGGCAGAAAAAGCAAAGGCGAAGGAAGAAGCTAGAATAGCTCGGGAGAAAGCTGAGGCGGAGAAATGGGAAAAGGCCAAAGTGGCGCCGCAGGACATGTTCAAGAGTGATGGACGCTACAGCGAGTGGGATGCCGAAGGCATGCCTACTAAGTTAAACGACGGTAGCGAAGTGCCCAAAGCGCAGCTGAAAAAACTGAAGAAGGAGTGGGATAGGCAGAAGAAGGCGCATGGTGAGTATCTCACCAAGTTTGGGGACTCGTGAAGCTAGGTCAATACCGGGAACATAAAAATCTATTAGACTCATGTTGTGTTGATATAATGATTGATGTCTGCGTGGGAAGCTTGAACGAGGTTTACAGAATGAGCATGAGCGCCAGTTGGAGTGGTTGAAAGTTAAAGCTCATCCTATATGAAATATTACGTTAGATAGTCAGAAGATAGCTGTAGACGATAGGCGGATGCGACTTGTCAAGCTACCTAGGTTAGGTGGGTAGTATTCCCCGCCCAGCCAGGTACTGGCAGTCATAACAAGCATTGCCAAGACGGGAATGCGACTTGGCAACAACGCCTACGCATAAGACGAGCATATACCTATATAGATATAGGTAGATCAACCAGCGATTTTCAATGAACGATTTTATGTGTTGATGCTCCTGAGTTATAGTTGATTGCTCCATGCCACGTCATAGTGGCAATTGAAGCCGCCCTGGCTAACTTGCCCGCGATCCACGGAGCTGGTTTTATGCAAGTGAATCTATGATCGGCGCTTCCTAGGTTTCCGAACGTTATGTACTGTACATACTTCACTGTTACCCCCACCTATATACCTTATATATATACTACAGTAGGTACACCTATACCCTTGACTAGACGTTAATAATACCTACTACTACAGTAGGTACACTGCGTGTAACCTGCGCTCGTATCCTGCAGGATCCAGCAGACCGTGAATTTTAGTGGCAGCCTGTAAATGCAATGTTACCAGTCTCCTGAGTTTGTAACATTCAGAGTAGTCTCCACCAAGAACGCCCCTCATCTTCCTGTATAACCTGAAAACCGGCACACGCCCATGTAGGCCCAGTCGTAGATGTGGAGTATACGTACGTTGAAGGAGATCTATCAGCACTAACCATCAAGGTATGTAAGTAATAGTCCTTACGCTAGACAAAAGTCCTGCTGCTGCCGCTCCTGCTACTGGCTTTTAGCGCCTGGAGCTTTGGGCTCATCCGACACGGCGTTTTCCGGCCGAACAAGTACCTAACAATAAGGTAGCTACCAAGGAGGGGATCTTGACAGCTCCATGCCTCAACACAGCTCTCGTTGACGTCAACGACGATGCAAATCTCAGGGACAGGGTAACCAAGCCAATTGCGCGTTTCTATGTTGCGAGAAGTGAAACGATGAGAGCAGGGTATAGAATCAATAGACAGACACGCGGTTCATGCTTTCCAACCGCTCCTCACCCTAGGCCCTAGCTGCTTAGTAGTCCCCTCCCCCTCCCCTCGCCGACAGCCGGGGGGGCTATGAAAGAGTCGGCACTCTAGTCCGTGATTGGCCGCGGGTCGAGACGGGCCAGGGGGGCGCTTTGTTGCTTTAACGCACGCAACTGTGCCCGGGTTTCGTCATACCCGGGTCGTCCTCCCAGTACGACGTTGCGGTGGAGGGAGGGGGAGAGAGAGGGCGTCCTTGGGGCGGATCGCGGCAAAGCAGAAGCTACCTCCTTGTCGAATTGTGTGTATATAAAGGTAAGCTTCTTGACCCCTCTCCTCCGTCAGCTTTGTTCTTGACTACATCATATCTTCATATCCTACCTCAACCAAGAGAAACACTTTCTACTATTGCTATCTTCGTGTAAACAAACCATTATAACCAAATTTCAAAATGTGGGGATTCGGTATGCTCCTCCTCGTCGCCGTACGTGTCATGAATGGATAGTGCTGACGTTTGTTCCTCCTGTCTACAGACGAAGCCCGTGAGAAGCGTGACCAGATCTACGATGGCGAGCCTCATAAGTCCCACCTGAGCCACGAGCTGATCGGTGGTGGTGCCGCATTCGAGGCCATGAAGCTATTCGAGGACCGTCAGAGAAAGGAGGGTATGTGAACACTTGGATCCCTCAGCCCAAGCCGTTATTACAGAATACATACACAACTCCTAAGTGTTGGAGTTCGGAATATTGACCAGAGGACAATCTCTGATCATGCACCCCGCTGACGTACGTTGTCATGTCATAGGCAAGACAGTCAACCACGCCTTTGCAAAGGAGCTCTTAGCCGGCATTGCCGGTGCCGAAGTCGACAAGCTGTTCGAGACCAAGGGCCTTGACGCCATTGACCGCGAGAAGGCCAAGCACCATGCTAAGAAGCAGGCCGAGCACTTATACGATGAGCAGTACAGCCAGTATGACCAGTACGACCCGTAAGTGAAACGCCCATCCTCGCTCCCTTGCTCGTAATCGGAACAAGAGAAACTAAAATATAACTTACGTAGTAACAACAACGAGGCCCACCCGTCCATGAGATATTAGATAGGTGATAGCTATAGAACAGACAGGATAGTACTAAGAATATGAATGAATTTAACTCATACTGCAAGACCATGACGCAAGTATATAATGTCTAGGAATTACTCGCACTGATTCTACATTTCAATTCGTGGGTCTGAAAAAGCTGTGATATATTTGAAGCGTTGAACAACCGCCGTAAAGCCACTGTTGATCTTGTCTGGATTTGCACGAGCCAAGATTCAACTGCCTCTGAAGTGACACGAAGCGCTCACTGCTATATATAGCTCCGCCCTCACCATCTGTAACGAACGACCGATCGTTCGGAACTATGACGATTCTCCCCACTTTCGCTGTAAAATCCACTGGACTGCCAAGACTGCGTGAGAGAACGAGCTTGGTCTATTCTCTATATAATGCAGATATAACACGTAAGCTTTTCGTAGTGCCATATCCGCTCGTGGGAGAGGCTGTCGTAAAGCCATCGAAGGGCCGCGTATTTTGCTATGCACATTCGTAGATTGGTATTCCCGAAGCCGCCAGAATTCGTCACCATTTTACCCCAAAACGCCATGAAATGTCGAGCAGGCAGCTAGTTATCGGGAACCAAGCCACCCCATCTGTCCCGTCTATTCACCAGGAACCCATTAGCCCCTAAAGCTCGGCAAGAGAAAGTCTGTGCTGTATTCCCCAACATTGCCCAGTCTCGCCTTCTTATCTCCCGCCGCGGCCGCTGGCCCTCGCTCGGCTGACGGTCGCACGTCCTCTGGCCAGACCGACACCGCGGCCTCGGGCATTGCGACTTCGGAACATGGGGGCATTCCTAGAGAGAGGGGGACTTGTTAGTAGGATGCTATGCACACCAACCCTCGAGGGGGCGAGATGAAACGGGAATGAACGACGAACTTTAACATGTCGGGTACGATAAAAAATCGGACGTGGCTGCCGCGGATGTAGACTTGGTCCAGATGGCTGACTCGGCCGTCACGCGCTGTTACGGTGATGTCCTTGAGTTGTACGTTCATATTGTCCTCGGCTGTGGAAAGACCCTGTTAGCTTGTGTGCGACATGGTAGCCAGTGAGAAGAACACTGGGATCGATCATATCGTAGGCGGGTAGGGGAATAGACATTCGTACCCTCAAGTAGTTTGCCACGGTATGTCTGGCCAGACGTGATCTCGAGGGTGACGATGTGGCCCTGCGCCTCATTTAGGAGTTTGATTGGGATGCCGATTGTGGACGTCATGGTTGCTGTGTGGATCGTATATCGCAAATAGAGGTTGAAGTAGTAGACGGGTGTGAGTGTGTTTACGGTCGTGGCGATTGCGGGTTCTAGTTCAGCGTAGGCGGCTAGTAGGCGTTGGATAGTCGAAGCTGGGGGAGCTCTAGCTTGCGATAAACAATTTCGATATCTACGAGGCCAAGGAAGGCTCCTATGCTCAGGGCTCCCATTTGATGGGGCACTTGTCAGGAGGTGTAAGTGGAGACCCACCTTTGGAAATCCAGCTGTAACAAGGTGCCAGAATCTTGGCAGGCACCTTTACCTACACTACCGTATGTACCTTTACGCTCTTCTACACCTTCAAATATTCTGTACATACGCTCTTATTCTTATTAGTATGCCTCAAGCGAATAATTATGATGACCGCCAGTTGTAGAAACGGAATTTCTTATTAAATTGGTATCCCTACCTAGTGTCATCGGTTACCTTCGTTAGGTATGTAGAACAATTGTTAGGCCTGTCTTATTATCCAGGATGAATATTCTGTGTACATAGGCAACGCAAACCTTTTCCCAGGACATGATCACCACCCCCTGTTGTCGTGCTAGCCTCTAGGAAATATCTGTAGCCCAAGAAACATGTTTTCTTCTAAACACCTCCAATTAAAGCTGCCCGTTCATAGGTAGCTAGGACCTCAACTTTCGTTCACCCGTTCAAGTCATCTACCGATGGAAGCTCTAGAATATGCAGCCTATGAAATATCACTATATCAAGTGGTATTCTATTACTCAATTAGGTATTTAGGTCCTACCTAAGGTAGCTACCTAAAGGCACCCAAAGGCTGAGTGAGTCTAAGTACCTAGGTAGCGCACACCCCTGTTGAAGCCCCTCCAAATCCCATCAGAGGTCGGACAGTGCCCCTCCATAGACTTAATCGTCGCATCTCAGTGCGCCGGTATAGCTTGACAAAATTACTACTGTGACTCACCTTCCACTGTCCTTCTTGCGCATTGGGTGCGAGGGTTATCTCAGAGTCTCTCCAGATCCTCGCCTTACCGTCTACTTCCCAGAGCAGTTTCCGTCCGTCATCATGGCCTCTCAACCAGAGGCGCCGACTGCCGAAGTCCCGCCTGCGGCCAACCCAGACGTCGCAAACCACCCGTCAACCAAGCAAACCGTCGACCCTTGGAACGTCTCCGGCGAAATAGATGAGGATGGAAAAGTCAAGGCGATCGATTATAAGAAGTTAGTAGAAGAGTTTGGCACTAAGCTTATAGACCAAGAGCTCCTCGACAGGTTCGAGCGAGTCACTGGTCATAAGCCCCATAGGTTTCTGAGACGCCAGATCGTCTTCAGCCAGAGAGATTTCGAAGTTATTCTCGATCGCTACGAGAAGGTACACCTTGTTGTTCGTCCATGAACCACTGCGGTCGTCTAATTGTATGACTAGGGCGAGCCCTTCTTCTTGTACACTGGTCGTGGCCCCAGCAGTGACTCGATGCATATTGGTCACACGCAGATCTTTGACTTCTGCAAGTCAGTAGTTGCCTAGTAGTCTGTACACGCCCATAGATATCACTAACAACACTTTCGTAGATGGCTGCAGGATGTCTTCGACGTTCCCCTAGTCATCATGTTGACAGATGGTTCGTAGTCTCTATGCCACCACCATCATGTCATCATGCATCAAGCCGTGATAAACTAACTATGATCCCGAATAGACGAGAAGTTCTTATTTTCGGAAAAGCGCACGGTTGAAGAAGTCATCGGCTATGCCCGTGACAACTGCAAGGACATCATTTCAATCGGCTTCGACCCGGAAAAGACCTTCATCTTCTCTGACTACGAGTTCATGGGCGGTGCTTTCTACAGGAACGTCACACGGTTCTCGAAGCTAGTAACTTATAACGTAGCTAAAGCTGTGTTTGGTTTCAATGAAAGGTGGGTGCTCGACTTTTATGTGTCACATCATAGCTAACTCGGTCGCAGCTCAAACATTGGCAAGATTCACTTTGCCAGTATCCAAGGCAGCACGGCATTTGCCACAACTTTCCCTCATATATTCGGCGACAACGAGAAAGAGACATCGAAGATACCGTGCTTGATCCCATGCGCTATCGATCAAGACCCTTATTTCCGCTTGACTCGTGACTGTGCAACAAGGTTGAAGTACGCCAAGCCGTCACTGATCCATTCGCGTTTCCTAGATGCGCTACAGGGCCCAGGCTCTAAAATGTCTGCGAGTATCGATACGTCGGCCATATTTATGAAGGATACCCCTAATCAAATCAAAAACAAAATCAACAAATATGCCTTTTCAGGCGGACAAGAAACAGCCGAGCAACAGCGCGAACTTGGTGGTAATCCGGACGTTGATGTAGCTTACCAGTACTTGCAGTTCTTCATGGAAGACGATGAGGTATGGTTTCTCAGATATTATAGATAGCCCTTATACTAACAACGAACAGGAATTGGCTAGACTAGGACAGGAGTATAGAGAAGGCAAGCTCTTAACTGGAGAGGTTCGTTAGTTCGTTTTAGTAATGCATACGTTGTGTCACTAACAGAACGATAGCTCAAATCAATCTGCATCAAGCATCTACAGGAATATGTAGCGGCTTTCCAAGCACGGAGGACCAAAGCAACGGATGATGTTGTCAAACAGTTCATGTCAGTTCGGCCCTTGAAATGGAAAGGAAACCCTAGAGTAGAGAGAATCGTGCCGGTCTTGCCTGAGCAGGTAGATGGCACCGGTGATGGAAAACTCTCAAAGAATCAACTAAAGAAATTAGAGAAAGAAAAGCAGATAGCTGCTAAGAAAGCTGCCAAAGCCGCCGAGAAGGAGGCAGCGTCAGCTTAATAGTCTTCGCTTTTAAGCAACGTAAATAGAGCATTCAAACAAACGCACCCTAGTCTAAATACATATGTACTTGTAGATGACGTTGTACTATGTAAACGAAACCAAACCTATTCTAGTATGTCCCTTCATAACCAACCACTTAGCTTGAAAGTACACCATTTGCTAAGAGCGAAAAGGCTGTTATTCTTAGAACCACTCTCCCGACTCTTTGTAATAGAATGTAGCATATCCTCTATCCTATTCATTTTTGTCGCTGATAGCCTCTCCGGTTGTGGGAAGGCTCATTGTCGACGAACGCTCGACTAGCATCTCAAATTCCGTACCGAGATTGCCTATGTCGATACCAGTCGGTTCAAGGCTCGTATCTTGTGATCGACTAGGATCAAACATGATAGGGTCGCTGGCCTGAGAGGTACGGAAAGGTTCTTTGGTTATCTTCTTTGCGGAGTGGACCAAGTCGGCCGTTGCATTAATCATGACGTGTGCTAGGAACCTATCATCGCTCTTTCGATTTAGGAGGATGGCAGTCCGAAGCTCGGTGATAACCCCAGATTCCTGGGCCTCGTTCTCAAAGAGTTTCAAACGAACAGTATTCCTTTTGCCATAGTTGCGCCCCTCGATCCGTTTTGCCCCGAACAGGTATGTTCGATCCTTCTTTCGGTGCACAATATACGGCTCCTGTGTCCAGCCAAGATTTCCGCTCATGCAGGTAGCCCCGACAGTGAAACTCCCACTTATGGCCTTAGTATTCTCAATAGTTGCCTCTGCTGTGTTCAATGTGACATCGCCCTGAGGCCACAGTTTTACCACTTCGGGATCATAGGGGACCCTTTTCTTCTCATCTTCAAAACGGATCGATATCTGGACTTGGCGGAAGCGCCGTTTCGAGCTGACGCCGCTGAAGTGGAAGATAATTCCGATCAAGGTTGCTGGACGATCGGAGTTACGGCCGTGAACAATGGTACTGAGGTCAACTTGGACTAGCAACCCTGAGGTTTCTTCATCAATGATGTGGGCTCGCTCTACTTCTCCAGGCTCGTCCCGAACACGGAACTCCGTTCCCTCTCTCACTGGATAGAGCTCAAGGTCAAAAGTAGTATTTTCTGGCTCCATTAGGCTCATAGAGTAGTCGTTTTGATAGACCAAAGGTTAGTAAACTAAAAGTTGTTGCAAGGCTTGAAGGTAAAGATACCCTGAAATTATCCCTTCGTAGCAATCAATTTAATGCTGTCATCTGTAAAGAGGGATAAGCTGGGGAAGCTAGAGTCACTAATTCGTTGAACCGTCTTGGCAACTTAAAGCCTAATAAGCTAGAAGCCACAGGAAGCAATCTGGATTTGGGTAGATGCGAGGCGGGTGGGATTCCGACACTGTAATTATTGCCTAGTGTTATAAAGGGGGAATTTTCAGGCTCTTCAATTTGGTAGGTCACGTTACACACATATTGGAGCAAAGGTAGAATACTGCGCGTTTTATTTGGTCGCCTGAGAGTGTGATATATTATAAGGGCTTCAGATCCGTAGACCAGATAGACAGTTTTAATCTAATAGTCTGTTTACCTGCTTCAAGGCAGGCAGGAGGCGTAAGTAAATACACTACAGCGTGGCTGAGGAATAGCCCTAAATGAATGTAATCCCAGATCCAAGATATCCATCTTAAGATTCCCAAGGTAGAAAATAAGGTAACAAAGTAGACATTAATCAACTATATGATTAGTCCTGATCAACCCGGCCTATCTTCAAGCCGTCACGATTCAACATAGCACTCCTCATTATAGTTGAAACTGAGATGCAGTCATTGTGTTTTTGGAGGTATCGAACTCCACCCGGAGACCTGGACGAACCTTTCGTTCGTTGTGTGAGAACATTAAGTGTGCTAAAAAGATGTCAGAATCCCGCTGAGACTTAAGATAGCAATAGAGGGAAAAAGCAGATACGGGAGACTTACCATTGGGTCCCTGTACACCAACGGTACATTGAGACCCTTCGTCATTCACGTCATAGTACCTGAAGGTGACGACGCCTAGTCGCCATTCCTGGATTGATAGGTCGAAGTGAAAGTATTGTGACTCCTGGCCGTACCTCGTGACATACCACTCCACTGTCAGAGATCGATTCGGCGCATCCCCGGCTATCTCATAGTAGATCCCATGAGCCTTCCCCTTGCTGATCATCAAGTCAGCCCAGAATGGAAACATAGAGTACGGCGGGATGTTGTCGCGGAACGGCAGAGGCTTCCACTGGACAGTATTGCGTCTCGCATTCGTGTCGGCGTCCAGACTCAAGATTCCATTATCCGAGACGTAGATACGCTTGCTGGCATGGCCGTATAAATTAACAGCGAACGGGAGGTCTAGGGGCTTGAAAACGTCATCAATTTGGTCAGATGCACCTGATAATGCACCCATGATCGGAATCGGGTTCCTCAGCCTCTGTCGCAATTTTAGAGAGTGCTCGAAGACAAGAGAGTAAGGGGTATGTATACTTACCACCGCATTCGGGAGAGCTTTCTTAGCCTCTTCCTCGCGTCGCCGCTTCTCTTCTTCTTCCCGCCGCTTTTTCTCTTCTTGCTCACGCCGCTGTTTCTCCTCTTCCTCTCGTCGTTGTTTCTCCTCTAGTTCGCGCCGCTGTTTCTCTTCTTCCTCGCGTCGCCGTTTCTCCTCTTCCTCACGCCGTCGTCTCTCCTCTTCCACACGTTGCCGCTCCGCTTCTTCACGTCGCTGCCTCTCAAGTTCTTTACGCGCTTCGTCCTCCTTGATCCTGACCCTCGTCTCCTCCTCAATCTGGCGCCTAGCCGCGGCTCCATCGCCCGCCATCGGGGCTCCGCTGTAGGAGACTGACGTGTCACATACGTCCCATTCAGCAACGTGACGTCGGGGATGGAAGTAGACCTTAGTTCTCCACTCGGCGTCGGTAATGACTGCCGTAACAGCGGACAGAGGGATACCGCTACCCTTTTCTGGAGAGAGACTCTTCACTGGCACATTATTGAGGCAGTGCGGTGCTGGGGTCCAGCGGTTCGAGCCGCGAGAAAAAGAAAAGCCATACAAACCATCCCTGTCGTCGGTTGTGTATATGCGTATCTCGAAAAGGGGCGAGGCGTAATTCCAGGCAACCGCTGTTAACATTGCCGTGGGAGAGAGCTCGTATTCTGGAATATCAACTAACCAAATGATCATTCAGCATCTTGCATTGGCTCGGTCCGAGGCTAGGTAAATTCACAGGCCATTGGTAAGAGCCCTGAAGACCGCAAAGACATCACTTCGTATAAAGCACGTACCTGACATCCATTGAGTGTGGTCGTCACAATACATCCCAGCCAGCGTGTCCTTAATTTTGACGTAGAAGAGTCGTACTTCAGACCAACCGCCTGATATAGCGGTTAGGGGTGAGCCCAGCTTGGCCTGGTTTGGGCCAAAAGTTTGGATCACTTTCCAAGCCTTTCCAGGCTCGAAGAGGAGCTCATGAATGGAGCTGTCACTGCTTTGGTAGTAGACATGCACTTTGCCATCCTCGGAGCGCACCGCGGAAAGCTTAGTGCCAGAGAGCGGTGAAATTATGGGAAAGGTAGCAGTGTTAGCAACAGGCGTGGGTTCAGCTACCGGTGTGAGAACATCCTCAGACAATGGAGTCAGCTTCCAGCCCGGAGTTGGCGGTTTCAGCTCTGCCGGGTCCGAAAGTTCGCCTTCGAATTCTTCCTTGGTCTCTGGGGCGAAGAAGCTAAGATTCGTACGCTAAGTCGGTTCTACTTAGCACTAGCCTACAACATCTCCCCTAAGAGGCACATAACTCGCCGAGTGAAGGAAACTTAGTCCTTGGGTGCTAACTCACTTCTCGAAGCTTGCCAGTCTTGTCAACGTAATAGACTCTCGTCTATCTCACCTCATTAGTTCCGGTCTACTGAATGAATAGAAGGGATTCATATAACTAACCTCCCATACTTCCTCGCCATGGCCTCCACCTTCTTTCCACCATCCGATCGCAGAGACTGGGCTCCCGACGGCGGCGTCATCGGCAACTAGATCATCACTCGGGGCATGCCACCCTCGAAGGCTGCTAAACCTCATATCCCTGATTAGATAGCATCCTTGGTTATAGCCATAGGTAGATGGCTCTGTGTGATAGATACGGATGAGCTGGTTCCGGTTGTCCGTATTCTCCGGCACAGGGTTGTTTATACGACAGCACTCTCTAAGAGCAGGACGGCTATCAGGGTGTACGAAAGCGAAAGCTGATAAGTGAAGGGTTGTGTATGCAACCGCTTTATTGTCGGGCTCGCTAGACGACATGCTGACTAAGGGGGTCTGGGTTCTGGCTTATAGGGGCGGTTATGTAAAGAGACCAAGAAAACTTGGGGTCATCGGGAGTTAAACGCAACCTGTTAGCAATAATAAGGCTGTTGGAGATAGAACTGAAAGGCTGGTTTTAATACACAAAACTTCTCGAGTTCGGAGAGCAAATTGTGCATTTTTAAGAAACCCCACGCTGAGACAAGCGAAGACCGGTGCTTCATGTGATTCATAGTCCTAAGAGTCCCGTACATTTCAGCTTGCTGGCGCATCAATATTGCATGCACAGCCTCGATCACCAACAGATATGAATGCCCTCTCGGCGAGGTGAGATCCCCTACTGCATCGAATTCCCCGAGAAGACCAGCACACCCGCCAATAAGGTCGTACGGATAGCATGATATACGAGTTGTCAATAGATAGATTCCCTCAACGGTGTAGGCTACTCGTTAGGACCAGTGACAACGCATGTCACATATCAATAAGGTAGGATTAGTTCAGCACCCTACATATCGTTCAGAGAAAGGGATATGGCAGAAGTCTACCAAAAGGGGTCATCGACCCGGCACAAACAGGCTGATGCAAACAGCTTAGTCACCGTTAGTGGAGCCAAGACCTGCAAGTAGCTGCAAGTTTCAGCTCTTACTTTACCTTGGAAGCTCAATTGGGCAAGTGAAGGTATACAACTTAGCTATCGTATTTACTAGGTAGCTCTACATGGATTTGTGTATAGATTCATTCATAATTGCACTTCACAAGCCTTGAGGGGAAGGTAGAACTCCACGATAGCTGTGTAGCATATCATAACACGATCCTCGCTCAGCGCCTCAGGGCTGTGTTATTCTGGAGGTCTGATGCTGCTAGTCTTCATCACCGTGGAAGAGGCTAAATTAAATAATCCATTTTCAAATTACAAACTTGGCGAAAGCCCCATTAAGCATGCCTCTCTCTGGTCTTTACTGTTGCTCTTCCGTTTGTAAACGGCTTTGGGGGTATCTTTCTTATGCTTGGTTCAGCTATGCCTAGGGTTACATCGCAGCTGGTGATTGCCGGTTTAGGTCAGCGTGGGGCGTGGAGGGTGTCATACGTAATCAGCCATTATGCACTCTTATAGATATATAGTTTTACATGCTTGAATGTGATTGCATGTTCACTTGTCGGAAGAACGCCGTGGTATGTTGTCAGAAGCAATTATTGGACGGGCGGCTGGAAAGCAGAGATGAACGATTGGCTCAAATTAATAATAAAGAAGCCTAGAAGACCATGCAGCCTTCTACCGTAGGCCTTAGATATGGATAATCCTTATGTAGTGGTGTAATGCTTGTTGACCTACATCCGCTCTACGGAGATGGGCGTGACTGTGCTGAAGTGTGTGGAGAGCTACACAAATTATCTAGCGTTGGCCAACAAAAACCCTCGAGTAAGCAGCTCGGCAAATCCGAGACATGGAAGCGGATTCCATATCATGTAGTAATGCTATACTTGTCAGTATCTCTTCTCTATATCATCCTCTAGTCTAGTGCTCCCCATTTTTAACAAGAGAACACAACAAGGAAAGGACAACAAAACTAGGGAAAAGAAGAGGTTAGATTGAGTATTGCAACATCACACATTATTTGCGTTCAATGGCCACACAAGGTGCATCAGGAGAAATCCTATAGAGCCTAGTTTGGGCTTCTTCTCTAGGTTAATGATAGCTAACCTACATCATCCCCCGTAGACTAGATAAGTAGGATCACCTCCTCTCCCTCAGGATGATGCAACTTACGCAATTGCTTAAATAGCAGCGAAAAGATGCCCAGTCGCTCGTATTGACCGTCCACTTGAGAAATTTGATGAAGGAGCAAGCCGGAGACTTCACTGCCCGTCCTAATAACGGGCAAGCAGAATACTTGCGCTGCACAGCTCGTAGCAAGGGGAGCATCTAGGGAGCATATGGCCCCTGTGATCTCCTTGTTTTCTGACCCCCCGACTGCGTCCTCCTCTATTTCTTGGAACTGGACACCCCTTTCTAAATCTTCAAATACGCGTTCTGCTCGAGCCTCTGCCTCCTTCTGGCGGCGCCGAAGTTCTGCTGCATGACGAGTCCTCTCACTTCGTCGTTGAAGCACACCCTGCAGAGCGCGCCAACCTGGTATATATTGTACTAGGGAAGAAGTACCAGAGGTGGTGGCCTGATGCAACTTAGGCTCAACACGACTCTCAGATTGTTCCTCTTCGCAAAATTCCGTGCCAACGCTTTTAGCCTATGTCTCATTTAGTACGACACATCAACGTGTGATAAGTTGTGCTTACATCTTTGGCCAACCTGTCTTCAGACAGCCTTGCTTCGACCAATCCTTCACCAGTCTTTCGCGTCATAAGTTTATCAAACAATCCTTCGCCGTCAGTAATGATGCTCGCCAGATGCAACATACCTGCAATGCGCAATGCCTCTCGTGTATTTCTATCACACTGAACCGCTACATGTTGAATGCGCTCCCTTCCCAGTATCCTAATCATCCTCGCGTCCTCCCGAGTAGCTGAGTTGAGACTTACTTCCCCGTCCAGAACAGCCCACGACCAGGACGGGGCAATGTATCTTGTCGGACGTGGTAGTGACGGCTGAGCTAGACCCCTCCAAAGTAGGCAGCGCGGCAGGCTTTCATTGAGCCAAAACCCCCCGCAGTAGCTTTGACCAGTGTAACTCTCGACTAGCGATGCAATACCTTGTAGAGCAACAAGCCTATCAGCTCGCACCGTCAGCTCCGAGCCCATATACTCCTTAATAAACTCAAACCAGCTAGCGTGGTGTTTCGTTACCCCTTGGACGGGGTCGAGGAGCTTCTGGAAGCGAGTCTTCTCCTCAGCGAACGACTCGAAGCGATCAATGTAGTTTTCAGTCGTCCTCCCGCACGGCCAGGTCTCAGCAGCTTGCAGCTCCTCGCAAGCCCACATGATCTGCGTACCGGAGAATATCAGGAGACGGGGTGCAAGTGTGCGCTCTTAGAAAACCCAGCCCCGCTTATACCAGCGGGAGCCCCTGACTTCTCGGTCGTGGATGCGATAGAGGTACTCGGGCTTGACGTAAAACGAGTACTTTGAGTCCGTGCGGAAAGGGTTCGGGATCCGGCAGGGACGAACTCGGTATTGATTCCTATCAGTGAAGCAGCCGCCTGGGCTGCTCGCGGCTGCGATGGTACAGGCAGACTGGCCGTAGACTTTGGACATAGTGGCTGATTCACGGGCCCAATCGTCTGGATCATCCTGAACGATGCATACCGAGTCCATCCACAAATAACGCAGCCCTAGGGCTCTGGTGACTTTGATAGCGTCCCTACAAGTCGAAGAAAGATCCGAGAGAGGCATTTCCTTCTTATAGGCTGCAAGATTGGCCGAAGTGAGGACATGGCTTGTATTTGCATCCCAGCGGTAGCTCAGGGCAGCATAAGGACTATCTAAGTCCAGGGAGGCTCCCAACACCAAGCGGATAGTGTTGTCAGTTGTCGTACCGACGTCAATAAGACGATTAGGAAGCCATAGAACTCGCTGCCGCGGTCTACATCTAGCATGCCTGGCTAAGCAGTTCCTTAGCCATGCATTACAAAGTTTAAGGTTCTCGTTACTGCCGGTCGAGGCCTGTTGGTCCATGTTGATTTGCATAAGTTTTTCCATCCTGTTCTCTGTTGGAAGCATCAATAGCAGATACCAAGACAGCCAAAATTCTGTTGACTCTCACCGTTGGCAAGCTCCATCGGGAGCACAACCTGTGCGCCCGGGCCGTAGAATTCAAGCACCAGCCATGATTTCCTAGCGTCATGGATAACCTCGTCGGCGTCGGTAGCAAGGAGTGACCCCAGGCAATTCGGCGTAGGATCGTTATTCAGCTCGTCCAGGTATCTTTCAAACTCTAATTCGTCGTCGCCGTCGTCGGAGTAATCCGGATGGCATCCATATTTTTTAAGTCTCTGTGGGACAAGCCACTCTGGGCCAGTCCCGCTACGTGCCCAGCCCGGATTACGAGCCTTGAAGGCATATCTGATGCGGTGCGGAAACCTAGGAGGATTGACTCTCTGGTATGATATACTCTCCTGGATCGTTGTACAGAGACGACAGCCTGTGTGCAGTGCTACTTTGAAGGAAGAAGTCGTCTGTCTCCAGGGGTAGTAGGTCCCATAGGAAAGCTTCCTTGGAACTGAGAAGATGTCCCTGCATGCATCACAAAACATTTTGAAAACAAGCTGAGTGCGCAGCTAAAGCAAACGAAGTGAGGCAGATATATGCAGAAACAAAGGATGAAGATGATAAAAAGGGGGAAAGTATGACATGAAACAGCTATGTAGGATCACTAGCTTATCTGTGAGCTATACACGAAGAGGGCTATGCTCTGTAGTACTAGGATTCATCCCATGCCATCCAAGTGTAAATACTGACATGGGATAGATTTTGTACTAGGGACTAACACGTACATACTGGCAATGTCCCTAATAGTACATACAGATATTATAGGCGTACCAATATTAGACATTAAACATCCTTTATCTATTTAAATCTCCTTTCGAGTACGCGATGTAAAAATCGAATTACGACATTTTATCACTACTAGATGTTCTCTAATATGGTGCTTATGGTGCACTGTAACCTCAAACTGCAGCGGCATAGCGTTGCAGGTCGCATTAGATCGTCAGTTCACCCCACATTTCCCTATTGTTACTGGAGGAGTTCTATTATCTTCACGCATCTCTATGATATAATTACAAGGCTCTATGAGAACTTAAGTTATTCGTCTACTTATATTGTCTCCGTTGAGACCGCAGCTATGAGGTAGTATTAGTAACATCCATCTCGCTCCAGCTTCTAGGAGTCCCCACTGATCATGATCATTCTGTAAAATTAGTAAAGCTAGAAGGAATGTCAAGCTAGAGTTATCGAACCGTAGATTTATTAATATATGTCTGGTAAGGAAGCGAAGAATAAAGTTAGCGGCAGTGTTCGTAAGTCAACGCACTTACGTCTTGAGTAACTAAAGGCCAAGTGAGCTAATTGTATAGGGAAAGTCTTAAGAAAGGCTTGTTCGTAAAGTTAATGTCAATCAGTGAATATATTGACTTTGTAAGGGTGACGGGAAGGAAAGTTATCTCTTAACAGACTTATGTATCTCGATTATAGCTTAATTGCAGTTATGGCAAGCACCTATGTTTGCAGATTCTTACCTACACAGACCCTTCGCCGCCATTTCTGTACAATCATTCAACATTTATGCAACAGGCGGCACATCAGTACACTCCTCCACCGCCCCTGAAGGTTTCGGGGCGCCATTACTCTCACCACGGCTAGGAGATAACGAAACGGTAGTTTGAATGACGGGTGCCGTAGACGTCGCCAATGTTGTATCAGTCTTCTCCGAGATGCTCTTGCTCTCAAAAGCTAAGCCTTCCGGGAATTCGATTACTGGTAGTATAGCCGGGGTAGCTCGTTTCTTCCGTTGACTTGGAATCCAGTTCAAAACTGAGGCATCTTTCTTCCATTGGATTACATCCTTGAAAATCTTGCGGAGAACAGGCACACATGCGGCCACTATAGAAAACCCGGGTTCGAAATAATTAAACAGGTAACCTCCTACAGCATAGACTACCGAATTTTGTTAGTACTGTCTTTAAGCCCGATTGGCAATATCTTACATGGCTGATGTTCGTAAGGTTGGTGGGCAAGACGCAGCAGAATTACCATCCGTACTAAGCCAGAGGCAAGGGACCTGATTGAAAATTAGCATATTTTTATTCTCCAATGGCGAAAAGAAGGCCCTCACGCGACACCGAAACTCATTGCGACGCCTAGCCCGATCTTCTCGAATCGCTCGAGCTCGAGCGATCGAACAATCTTCCAAGGCAAAATAGTGAAATATGCATCCAGAGTGCAAGATAGAACTATCGACTGTAAGCAATTGTGTATTGGTTTTGGAGCACAGGCGCCTAGAACACCTACTTTGAACGGCGAGTCGAAGTGATCTAATCGATTCATATGAGATGCAACCCTCTCTCGTAGTTTGCACTCGAAAGGCCTCGGGTGGCCCATCGCAATCCTGGACCCAGTAGCTCCATCCTTGAATGGCGAACAGGATGTCGATGACGAAGATAGATATACCAAGACTGCTCTTCCACCATCCTGCTGTTAGGCGCATGAAAGTGATTCCCAGCGAGGTCTTGCTGAAGGCCAAGGCGAGCGAGTTGGAGAGCCCCATTAGACTTCCCGTCACTGCCATCTCAGATTAGCAATTCTTATTAAATCACTCAGGGCTGAAAAATAAAGAAGATATCTCGCGGTGAGGTGGTAATAGAGACTTACGGATAATCCCATTAGATACGCTAGTGGTTACATTGGGTTCGTTCTTGTAGGGTATCCATTGCTGAATCGCAACACCATTACCAATCAGGCCAACCTATGGRAAAAAAATATTAGCTAAATAATCAACTTGGGGACATGATGTATTTAGCTGGATAAAGCCAGGATCAACGTACCAGAGCAGCCATCAAGAAGTAGTCGTCAGACCACAAATGACGGCGCCCGCGAAAGATATGGTAGTAGATGCGTAGGATCACCAAGGCCGAGGCCAATCCAATGGTGATCCAGACTAGGGTTTCGATCTTTGAGGTGTTGCCGTGTTTGCTCCGTGACGTCTCGACATCGGGGACCACCATCGGGTGCATGTCTTCGGTCCAGTTCATCTTGGCGGTTGTGGTGTACTAGAAGTCAGGCTAGAGCGCTGCAGAAGGTGTGGAAAATTGCTCTCAAGGGCCCATTAACTCATTTGATAGTCCGTAAAATCTCATCGGAAACGGGTTTGATGAAGAGAACTTCGTGAGTGGTGTTGTGCGTAAGGGAAGACGGAGCCAATATGGAGGCTCTGGAAGACAGTCGCAAGGAAGAGTTGCGGCTAAAGAATGAAGTTGAATATAGAAGAAGTCACAACAATGGACGGTATAAAAACTTGGGCATCTAGCTTATTTGCCTACCTTAAATCTGAGGTGGTAGGTGTTTGTCGGTATTATTTATTAAAAGGTACCTAGGTAGGTACCTACCTAGTTGAGTAGCTACATCTACCTCCTTATCTTAGGTAGGTACCGACAAAAAGAAGGCAGGTAGGCAATACCATAATTAAAAGGTACCTTGCACCACTCACGCTCCCAGCCATCTGGTAACTAAACTTAAACTGGAGGAAGTATACTTAACTGCTTCCTCAAGTATATATAGCCTTTAAGCCATACCTGGTGTTTATTAACACCGCCCTTTAGAGTCTTTATTTGGACAACAGTACTAGAAGATGAGGAATGTGGAGACATTCATTCTCTAACCGTGGGATTGACTCTTGGATTGCAATAAAAGATGCTGCTATTGCCAGCCGTTAAACTAACGAGGAGGCTATTTTACTAGGAATCATGCTACGGCGGGGTTCTTAAAGATGCTTTTCAGAACCATACGCAGCTTTGTTAGACTATTGTTGAGCTCTAGCAACACAAAAGATTATCATCCGGCTCTGAGATTACAGAACCAGATCACTTGGGTTTGGGTTAAGTGAGCCCACTGTCGGGTATATCTTATGATATATGCAATAGCAAACGGAGGTCAACAAAACTGGACAGCTCAGCTGTCTATGTATCTTCTCTGGTCCCGTGATTTAGAGTACAACATACTCTTTTGATTAGTGTCAGATATTTCGTTTATCTAGAATTTCCCATATATTCTTGCACCGTGTGCCAGCTGTGTTCTTTTATCCAAAGAGACGACACAATCGAGACGTTCGGCGTATGAAATCTGATGCCAATGGCTTTAGGCATAGAGAAGGGCTTAGTATGAAGTTAAGCATGCGATTTATGCCTTAGATTATAAAGAAAAGTACGACAGCTAATAATTCCTGTCTTGCCTTAAGGAACCGGTAGTAGTTTTAACCATATGACTTGCGCTGTGACCCCTTTCTTGCCAATTTCTGCCTCGTTATTTCTACTGGGGGTTACATTCTGTCTTGGATTAGAGGCATAAACTGCGTGGCCCTCATCTCCGAGCTAGATCAGTCTGGAATATCTGAATGATACTATACGTGCCTTGGGTAAGGCAGGTACTTACATAAGATTATGTAGGTAGTACCTAACTGTATTGTACATTGCATATTGTTGGTGGGGTCATTAACTAGCCAATACAGATGCTGGCAGCGGGGTGGGGTGGCCAGATAAACGCGATACCCGATAGGGCCAAATTATAAACTTTAAGTCGCATCAGATGACTCCGTGTTCAGGTCGCGCGTTCATTGTTTAAGGACGTGGTAAAAAAGGGCCCTAGTGTTGCCAGTCGCGTTAATTGTTTCCTCCCGCGATCATTTATGTCTTAATATTATGCACCCAACCCAAATGGCCTGCGACCCGGCGAGGTCTCTGCATGCTATGGAGCGACGGGCCCTTGTTGGAGAG
This sequence comes from Nemania bipapillata, assembly GCA_029590615.1. Classification (NCBI taxonomy): domain Eukaryota; kingdom Fungi; phylum Ascomycota; class Sordariomycetes; order Xylariales; family Xylariaceae; genus Nemania; species Nemania bipapillata. Next base: position 40,523 of record JAPESX010000008.1, read on the forward strand.
AATGACAGCCAGGATAGCCAGGAAAAACTACTTTTTCTAATTCGCGAACATGGTATTGGCGTGGTAAGTGGCGGATATGCACATCATTTGGCCCTCCCTGTCTTAGCCAATGATGCATGGGTAGCTGATGGTGTCAAATTCAGACCACCAGTTCACCAACCCTGGGCAACAGGCCTCGACAGCCGATAAAAGGTACGAATGTACAGTTCTATTAAAAAGAAAAGAAAAGAAATGAAAATAAGAATTGATATCTCTGACATCTTCATCGTTCGGCAGGTTTTACTAGTGCACCGACTTCCCATCTAGGTACCGAGAGCGTAAAACAGTCGCGACAACCCCAGGTAAGCTGCACTGATCAACCAGCACGGACTTTGCCACAGATCCGACTGGTGTACTAGGTATTTATCTCTGCAAGGATGGCACTGATGATGGGATTTAAGCAGCTCCAGGACGCGTCTAACCCGCCGGTGGACAAGCTGAACACGAACGCCAATGCCGATATTGATACAGATACTGTGGCGATTCCTGCATCCGTATCGTCATCCGTACAGAGCTCAAGCCAACGATCCCGCCAGCGACTTCGCCAAGTCGAGTCCTCTGCCGCCCGATCCGTTCCATGCGATGCTCGCCCAGCCGACGAACCGCCTGGCTCACATGAACGAGATGATGCCATTCCCCAGTCCCTACCATCCACTATACCGTTAAAGAGGAAGATGGGAGTTATGTCTTCTCAATCACCGACCCAAACGAATGAAGGCCGCAGCTATGAGCAGTATGCTCGGGATGGTTCGCAACCCTCATCTCCACCAGGGAGCTTAACCGAAGACCCGCGCACTCTACAAGAGGGTGATACCGGCTACGTGAACTTCAAGCACCCATTTGATTTACCTGATACCGTTCCAAATGAGCCAGAGACGCCGTTCACTCGGCATGACCAACACGATGCGCGTCATGATCCATCACAGTTCACCTCGCAAATGACGTCGGCTCGTCCGAACCACTTCGCGCCTGAAACTCCAGCAGCCTTTCCCAGGCCCTTCCTTGCTGGTGGCAATGGGCAAGTTATGCCGGCATCTCAATTGTTTGGCCAAACCCAACCAACATCTGGCCTCAAAAAAGCCAGCCCGACATCATCACGCCCATCTCCAAATATATTTGCGAATAATGTGACATCTCCTACCCACCCTACGTCCTCGCCGCTGAACAACCGAGGCTTTGGCACGAGTCCGCTTCCGACGTATGCATCGACCTCTCCCGGTTTTCCTGAGCATTCGTCTCGGCCAGTAGATAGTAGGACATCCCGATCGCCAAGTCTTGGAAACCCATTACCTGTGGCTGGGGATCAAGATGATGATGAAGATGAAGTAGATAAGATGCCCCTGCCTAAACTGGATGTTCGTAAGACTAGAAGTGGACTGGAGCCTATCGATGAATACCGGCCTTACCGAAAGGGAGGCTTAAATAAGACTACCGCGAGATCCTCGAGCCAACGCAGCTTAGATTCAGACTTTGGGCGAGATGAAGCTGAATTTCGTCGGGAGCGTGCTAGGTCAAATAAAGAAAGAGCTTCAAGATCATTTCCAGAAATCAGCATACCTTTTCCTAGCTCGGGAAGAGCCAAAGTTGAAGTGCCATCAACGAATCGCACGAAACGGTCCAAGCACTCTCTGCACACTATTTCTGAGGAGAAAATCACGCAATCTCATAAGGAATCTACCGACCACGACGATTCACAGGAGACTGTAGCTGACTCGCAAGATGTTATACTTCCGGGGAAGTCGACTGGGGGAACTGATACTCCAGCCCTAGTCGCCAAAGAGTACAATAAACCAACGCATGAGGATCATGCTCAGCCATTGAGTGCTCCTACGAATAATATGGAGAAAGAAATGATCCCAGAGACAAGCCCTGCCTGTACTTTCGTCGAACCTCCAAAACTTGTTGGAGACATTATGAGGCAGAACTCGAGCGCATCAAGTGGCCTACTCACCTTCTCTTACCCGACACCATCAGCGGTTGCTGTGGTTGAGCCACCCAGCTCACCAAGTAAATTAGACCAATTGGAAAAAAATACCACAGTGACACATGCCATTGGCACAACTCCTACAAATTCGATTTCCATTGCCTCGTCACCTTCCGTCATTCTGGCATCATCGCAACAGAGTGATAGACGTCGATCTCGTAGGCTCAATAAACATGTCACGCCGTCGTCCACAGCACCTGATACAATCCTACCCTCCAATCCTGGAACGAGGTCATCCTCATTAACGGTATTGTCGGCGACACCAGTTGTTTCCCTGAGTTCTACCGCAAGTACTGAGGAGAACCCCGGCTACGGCCTGTTAGAAAATATTGTTACTGCCTCGCCGTCCCCTACAACAAACAGAGGACGACGTCGAGGGCGCATATCCTCGTCTCTGCCAGACCCATCCCCATCAAGAAAGAAGCTGAAGAAATCCACCCAGTCCCGGCGGGATGTCAGGTATCGGGTACGCCAATCTTCGCGACATAGTTCTGTATCACTCGATGAATTGGATAAATCACCAATTATATCTGGGGCGGAGGATACCCGAAAGACTACCCGTAAGCCGCCTCGGAAGTCTACCACATTGCGCGAATTTCAATCGAAGGGAGGGATATTTGACGGCATGGTGTTTGCAATCTCGCTCCAAGAACGCCACCAACCCCAGAAGAGCAAAGATAAATCACCGTCGAAAAGCATTCTTGAAGATATGATTCGGCAGGAAGGGGGTAGAATCCTGGACGAGGGCTTCAATACTCTTTTTGAGTTTGATATGCTTTCTACCGGCATTAAGGCATCTACACCACTTTTATCAAGCTCATTAAAGCTCCGAGATAGCAACGTTGGCTTTACTGCATTAATAGCCGACGGTCACTCGAGAAAGGTGAAATATATGCAGGCACTAGCCTTAGGTATCCCCTGTCTAGCACCTAGATGGGTCACTGCCTGTATATCGAAGAAAGAGATAGTCGATTGGTCATCATATCTTCTATGTGCAGGATCAAGCACACTACTTGGAGATGCTATTCGTTCTAGAAATCTCCTACCTTACGATGCTTCAACAGCTGAGCTAGCGCAGGTCATATCCCAGCGGCCCAAGCTACTAGACCAGACCAACGTTCTCCTTATCATGAGGAAGACAAAGAACGAGGAGAAACGGCTACCCTACGTTTTTCTGGCACAGGTCCTCGGAGCATCTTTGGTGCGCGTACACAGTGTTGAGGAGGCGAGGGCTAAACTACGAGAAGCCCAGTCCGGGGACAATACATTTGACTGGGTCTATGTAGATGAACATATTCAGAATGCTAAAGCAGCGCTATTTGGATCCGGTTCAGGCGAGGGTGCGTCGAAGAAACGCAAACGCGGGAGCGCGGGCACCGATCTGGATGAACCACCGCCGAAGCGGATTAGGACTCTGAACGATGAGTTGGTTATCCAGAGCTTGATTTTGGGCAGGCTGATCGAGGAGGAGGAATTAGAGGACTAGGTGAAAGGGTTTCGCGTATTGTTTATCGCCGGTGAGTTATTATGGAATTGCATTCCATGGCGTTTTCCCTTGGGCATCTACGGGAGTTTTGGGGAGGGGAATGGAGCTACATCGCCACTGTTTTGTCGGCGTAATATACACTCAGGGTCTCCGGGTAGCAATCTTTGATAGACAGAAGTCAATCAGGTGTTAGCATATGGTCCAGAGGGGGTTGACTAAAGTTACCTGTGTAGTTAACATATCAGGTATGGAGTTGCCGTCTTTCGCGCGGCTTGGGTATTAAAATACAAGGTACCTATATTTGCACGAACAGTGGGACTGACTATACATAGTATATTTCACGTCTATGTTGATGTTCTATGTCGTCATTTAGTCGCAACCTAGTCATGGGACATTTTGGTCACGACTTATCTTGCAAACACAGGGCCGCGGCTCGGAACACCAAGCTAGCAGGGGGGTTAGGATTTAGCTTGCGAGGCATTTCTTTCACCTGCTACTATAGCGTAGACTAGATGGTGCAAGTAAGAGTTATAGAAAGATACAATAGACAGTGTGTATTTACGGCCGCTCACAGTGGCGGCGGATTCCTTTCTCCATCAAGAATCTTACGGTGAGGGTTTTACTAATGTTTGCGAAGGGCCAATCTATCTAGATAGTCACAAGGAGGCATGAGGCCGAGGGCGTGGGGTGAAGACTGCGGCGACGAGATCGAGATATTCAGTGCTCGATCGGTGTTTTAATTTCTCTCTTCCCTGGCAGTCTCGATAGCTAGATACAGAAGCAGTAGTTCGGCGTTAGAATCCTTCTCTGCCGAGTGCAGCTCCATTATGGACAGGGCGGGATATATATCTAGGTACAGTAATGCAATGGGCCATAGTCGCGGGCGGCCAGAAAAAAAAAAGTTGGCTTTGCGGAGTTATACGCGCATAGGTAAGGCATTTTGGGTATGGGCGACCAAACCGGCTTCCCGCGGGTCCTTGGTTTGTTTGGTTTGGGACGTTGAAGACCACGTTTTCTTGGCATTTCCGCTCCTGGAGGGGGAATTTGCCGCTCGTTTGCATCTCGTCAATCTTCCATCGGAAAATAAAATTATTGGCTTGCTGGCTTGCCTCCTGCCTGTGTATGGTACTTTAGTGCGCTTTTGGGAGACCGGATGTCCGCGTTCAGCTGCCATGACACCATCTTACGATGCGCTGAGTCAGGAAAAAAAAATAGTCGGCTTGGCTGTGGTATATATGGTAGACATTATGAAAGGGAAATCTTTGTTGCGACGGATGGTCAATGGTGTGTTTTCTCGATATATAAGCGTTCGAGGCTATTAATATCTAGTATACAATGTGTTCTAACTGGCTCAATCCATGAGCGCAAGGTAAAGAACACGCTTACCTCGCTTGCTAAGTCAGCGGATGAATCCTCGCTTGGTCGGTCGTTAGCGTAGAACTATGTAAGCATATATAATTCTCCTAGCTACTACATAGTATCGAGTAGTTTGTTGAATAGGTAGTTTGCATCTTAGGCACTTACATGTAGGCGACTAACTTGTAAGTACGGGTTCTATCCGTGGGTCGAAGTAACCTGCCCCGCATCATTGTTTACATCCTTGTTTACAATACCCATCTGCGATGTATTTAGTTCCATGTGTCGATAAGAGCCGGAGGTGTATCGACCGTTTTCAGCTACTATGCTGAAAGCGGGTGTGGTGATACAACATGGAATATGGATCAATCATAAGCAGTTGCTGGTATGGGGAGCGGGGGAGGGGAAGATTGGGAGGGGCGGGATGCCCGTAGATTGCGACTATCGGCTGTCGTGCGAGTTGAGCTGAGTTACTTTCCAGAGCTATCCGCTTTCCATCGATATAAGGCTAATTGATGAGGAGAAAAAAAGAAAGAAAAAAAGCCCTTGTTTATGATTGAATTGGCCCATTCGATGATGACCCTAGAACACTGCTTCCATACAGAGAGTCTTTAATAGCTTGAGCTCGAGATACAATTGCCCTACCTCAGCTTACATAGTACTACCTGCACTGGTAAAGTACATATATGGACAGAGGCAGAATGAATGCTCTGGGACGCAGAATGCATGATGCATCAATAGACATGCATGCTTGACCGCCTTGAGCCTAGGTCACATCGTGGGCTTATCGGACCCTGCCTCTGGCTGCAGGTCTGAAGATGTGCGACCGGGACTAAACTAGTTAAAGTATTTCACTAGAGATAGGTGGGTTGCGACGATGTACCCACGGACTAAGTGAAAGTTGAGTTGCTTGAGAATGCACGGGGCTTCTGTTGGTAATCCAAGTTGCTTCGTCGGCAGCATGCAACAGTATTGTATCGACTTGCATGCATACCTAGTGCAGAATAGCTATCCTAGCCTGATGGGCGTCGAAACGAGCTTTGTCTGAGGGGTGACGACTACCGCTCAACTTTGATGTTGTCCTTCGGTAAACGAGCAGCCGCATTAGGGTAATGACCAGTTCGTGGAGTTATAGCGACAGTTTGATATAGACGTTCAATCCAAGGAAGGCCTGGCCAATATATAAGAACATATAGGAAAATGACGTCTACACCGTTCCAAGGTTTCGCGTTAGAAAAAAAAGGAAGAATAGAAAGACAAGATTTNTTTTTTTTTTGAACCTCCTTCACTATAACATCATCGTAGGCTTGGGGGTGCTCTGAACATGGGAAGATGCGGGATGATTGTCGTCAAGGGTCATTCGCAATATTGACATCATGACAATCCGACTTACAACGTTTCATCAATATGTGCCCAGCTAAGTGTGTCAGCAGCATTCGTGTATACTACCTACCATAGCCGTGTGCTTTAGGTAGTTGTACAATTATGTTTCCTTATAGCAGATGAATAACAACAAACTCGAGTGGATTTACATAGAATGGAATGGCACGACCTACAATTAGCAATGAATGCATCGTTTCAACAACGTGCATGGAAACACAACAGACCCAAAGTTGTGCTACCCAGCTTAATATTAGTAAACCAATCAACCATCGAAATAGGTACTGAACTAGCTATGTTCCTCTAAAAATAACAACCCGAAGAAGGTATCTAGTTTCATCCCTCCTAGAAATTACTCTTCCGGGAGCGGCTCTAGGAGCTGAATTACTCTGAATCAGCCTCTAATAGCTTGGGGGATGGCGTTTCAACTTTGAACGCTGTGCCGTGTGGGGGCTGCCCTGACACTGACACGGCCGAACGGATTCCTAAAGTATTCCTTCAGTCCTCAATCTCCTGGCTGCAAGGTATTCTGTAACCCCCAACAGTAGGTAGAACTTCATGGGCAAAACCCATGCGGTTAGTGTCCGGTCGGCTTAGCTCCGTATGTAGTTGTAAAGTTGCCCGAGCCCCGGATCTACCAATTTACGTAGGTGGACAGAGCCGTTCTATCCATGTTCTTTCCTGCCTCTATAGGCCGGCGATCCTTTTTAGAGAATTGCATCATTCTGATGAGTGCACTTGAGCCTACAACAAGACCGTCATACTTCCATAGGCACTAACTGACTGTGGTATCGTATAAGATACGACAATTTTGAATTGATAATTGGATATCTTTAAACCTCTCGTAAACAGCAGGCACTTGTTTATCTAGAGTAGGCTATGAGACGGTGCGAAAGACGGTACGATCAGGTACGATTGGATAGTGTAGAAAAAAAAAGCATAGTCCTCGTCATACCAGTAGTCATCGGTACACTACAGCTCGAGATGGCCTGAGGCGGGTTGATTGGCTGGCCTGACAGGCATTTCCTCGGCGATTCGTCCCTGCTCAGCTTGTCGCAGGGAGCTACACCGTAAACTCTCCACACTAGGATCGTCCAATCCTCCAACGAACCCCACCAAAAGTGTATATCTTACACAATCTTTTCTGCTGGGGCTTTTTTTTGTTGTTTTTTTTTCGCCCTACTTAAGAGGTACCACAGTACAGGACACTAGCTGGAGGCAGCCGACGGGGTGATGGGTCCTAGCGGGTATGCTCGATAACAGGCGACGTCGGCCAACTCGGCACCAGCTTCAACTTCTTGTATCCAATTGGTGAATGTTCAGCGAACAACATCAGGGAACGGGTACATAGGGAGTGTCGGCGAAACCGAGCGCAACATTGAAAGGACGGGATATCGTCACATAATCTGGGTGGAACTGCGCCAAAGGCTAATGTAACGTTTAACTGCCTGATATGAAGGTGATCAATCGATCGATTTTATCTCGCGCACAATATTCGTGGCCACATTGGATGAGTTTCATTAATCGCTGTATATAGACTAGGAGATGGATACAGAATGTTTCTGTCGATTGATTTGGATGTTAAATCCCATCGATGATCGTCCAATTCACCGGATCCTGTGGTGCTGTGCTAGGTAATCCTCTAGTAGCGCTATACTCGCTTCGGCAGCGCCTCGAGTGTTTCTGTAATCCTCACTGGATGCTTAATCGAACTCCAATGCTTGACCATTTCCCCCCACTAGCACTAAAGTACCAACATCGAGCCATTTTGCCCACCACCCACCGCTACCGCTGACTTATTAGGTAGGAGGGTAGGAGGCAGACTGGTACCTTGGAGGCAGGTACAACGCTACATAGTATAGGGCCTATATTTCGTACGTTACAGCACAGCGCTAGCCAAGCCTGAAGTACCTGAGTACTAGACTACCTAAGTCACTAGGGTAGGTACCTACATACATACTTGTACTACATATTCTGCGCCTACTCGTTAGACTACCTACCTAAGTGTATGCCTCAAGTAAGTATGTAAGTACCAGACTTGCGTAGGTATTTGTCGTTGTCGTCGTCGTTGTCTGTCTGACTTGTCTTTTCTTTGAGACAAGAAAGTCGCAACCAACCATCACATTCATACATTTCACTCTCACCTCTCACTTGCCAAAAACCAGGAACTCAGCAGCCATTTGAACAGCCAGCCTGCATTAGCAACGCAACAACGTAATCACCAGCTACTTATCTATACATACAACACCAACCATCGTTTCTGGGTGTTATGGGTACTATCTAAGATAAGGTACGCTTCCACATCAGAAGAAATTAGCAACACAACATACTGTATTCTGTACAAGAACGTACAATAGTACGGAATCCCCTACATGCAATCCCTCATTCCAGGTCACATCAGGCCTCACACACACACTTCCGCACAGCCTGCATTTCTACCCAGCCCACGGGTGCCGCATGCGACATGCTAGTGCGTCGTTATTGGTAACACGACAGTCTATCAGCTGTTGTTGTTTTCTTTTCAACATCCATCCACTCTCCATCCCTCCGCATCCTCCAACCATCTTTGCACCCAGGCTCGACGCAATTGTTCACAACCCTCTCCTCTCCTCTTCACCCTGCCGCTCTCACGATTAGATCAGTCTGGAATGGCCAAACGTCTGGCGTCATCTAACCTTTCCGACCCCAATAGGTAGCCTCATTGGTCCTTACTGTTATTATATTCAGGCCGAGCCCACTTGACGATACGCAAAGAGCTACCAGATTGGCCAAACCAGTCTCGGGATCGGACCATCTCCGGACCATCCGCCCAACAAAGAGATCCCCTAGGACAATAGTGGTTATAGCTACAAAAGAAGTCACCTTTCATCGCTTTACGCGCGGGTCAAAGAAGCCTCGACCCATCTCGCCATGTACGGGCCGAACTATGGCGCCGGGAGGCAACCTCTCGACGCAGCGCCGCAAGTCTACTCCCACTCGAGAACGAGGACAACCTCATCCAACACATTCCCAACGCAATACCCGCCCATGCCCACCCACTTACAGCAACCTCAGCTCCCGACGGGGCACGNCCCGACGCTCTCCTTCAGTAAACACCTTTAGCACGACCTCGAGCAACCCGCCTCCTGCGGCCTTCCAAAGCTCGCCTTCCTCCGATATCCGTCGTAGTACATCGTCCAGATCATTCGGTAGCCAGACGACGAGCTATGTTGCCCTCCTTCGCAAACAAAAGGCTACGGTATGGTGTGATCGGGCGCAGACGGAGGACCCGCGCATGCTCGCCCAACAACGTGCCGCGAAACAGAGAGCTGCGCAGGAAGTGACTGGTCGTTCGATGCAAACCCGAACCTCTACAGGAATCAGCGGTGCTAATAAGGTCGTCACCAAATTCCGGCACCACGGCAAACCAGGCGTGGTTGGGTACAGCGCGGAGAATAACTACATGGGTGTCGCTGGTGTTCCACTCCGACTTAGCGCCACGGAGGTGGAAGGCGAGGATAGTGAGGAAGATGATATCTCCGCACGGAGGCTACACCACCGGAGGACGGGAAGCAGCGGGCGTAGTAGCACGGCTAGCGGCCGTCGTGGCGTTGCTTATCGTACATCGGGAAGTATCGGGCAAAATGGCAAGCGCTGGAGTCCAAGTGATACTCCCGACCGGGGTAGCATGGTGGACGACCCAGAATTCAAACTCGGCGAAGATCACCTTGATCGCGCCCCCAGCACACACAGTGGCAGCAGCGCTGAAAGGGCAGATGCCTTGCCGGAACTTGGCGCTGCCAGTGCTGCCAAGCTCGCCAGTAACAGCCTACTAAATGCAGCGCTTACGAGGGAGAAGAGTGTTAAGAACCCCGAGGACCTTAGAAGGAGGGGGAGTGTCGATGAGAGGACGATGACTCTAAGTTCTGGCCGGCTCTTTATCGCTAATCCCGATCAATGAATTTGTTGCCTTGGATTGAGGGGCGGGGAAGGAAACTTGGCGATTTCTAATACCCAGTGCTGATCTACACGCCAGTTACGGCTGGTTCTGTCAGACATTCTGCATCGTCATGGAGTTTACGTCGTTCACTATTTTGGTTTTGGTTGGTTTTGGTTGGGGAATAGGGGTTGGTTGAGGCAACAAAAGGAAGAGAAACGGCATATCAGCCAGCACCACACGGTCGTTTATTGACATCATTCGTTCCACATCTGCGTTTGACTTACTTGCAACAAATACCCTCGCTGCGGTTTCGACTTCATTGTTTTCTATTATGATTGCGTTTTAGCATTGGTAAACTCGCTGAGCGGGTTAGTACGGCACGAAGACAGCTAGTGGTCTGTTCTGTTTAGACCATCAGCCTGGCCTGTCAAATTAATATGTATATGTTGTCTGCACTGCAGAGTGTTCACAGCAGTTTTGGATGAAGCCCTTTAGCCAAGGGATATCATCAGCAGGTACTTAGCTATGAGTAGCTTCAATGCAATAGCCCAGACTTAGTACTTCTAACACACTTTCGACTCCGCTCTATGATTTGGATACGGCATCCCACTTAATATAGTCCTCGATTTGCTCTTCAATGGCCTCCCTATTCCACAAATATGTGAAGATCGGCCTCGTTCGTGGAGCTTAACAGCATAAATATAGAGAGCCATATCACCCCAGTCCATCAGAGGATGAGCATATCTCGTAAGATGCCTTAGAGTTTTGACCTGCTGTTTCAGGTCCACGTGTTGAGCTTGCTAGACCCTTCACTCCCCCACATTAAGCAGCGAGCACTGGGTTCCTATTCGTATATGTACGGTTTCATGAGCACGTGGGAATTCAGTAAAGCTTTTCATGCCACTCATCCGAAGTGTGGACAGAGGCAAGAGGTAAGTAAAGCTCAAGAGAGGTAAAACCTGATGAAGAGGGGGGTTCTAGACGCCGCGTCTGCATTCCGCGTCTAGTTCCACATCCCGGCCGCTCTCGGCGTTCCAGCCGAGGTGTTTACTATACGGGGGTTACGTCATCATCATCTAATTCCGATGAAGGGACCAATTTTTTCCCCCCGTATTCTTTTCTTATCTACTAAAACAAAACATAAACAAAGAGGAAAAAGAAAAACAAGGGTTTATTTTGGGGAAATGCCGGATGTTTGCTTGGGTAGGAAGGGGGTACGGTAAGCTGGGTCTGGCTCAGGGATGGATGGGTAAACGCGATGTCAGGGAGGACTGGACTCGACTGGACTGGGCTGGCTGAGGTCCGTCCTGCTGCAACGTAGTACTAGTGGGTAGACTATAATTATATTTACTTCTCCTTCCGATTTACTGGCCCGCTCCTCGTGCGAGGCTGACGCAAGACGGAAATATTCTGGGAAGAGACAACGAGGGGGGACAGACCCCGTGGACCGGAAACGAAACCTTGGGCACCTTGGAATCAAGGCAGGTCTTTGCGGTTCTTGTGGGTTGGCAGGATATCCCAATTGACTAACTAATGTAAGTATTATATAACCAAGTAGTAAATAAAAATTGATTGTAATTCGTTATCTAGATTTCATGTTTGTAATATATACAGGCATGATGAGGAACGTCATGTTAGTAATTAGTTGTAGTGTTCGGTTGAAGAGCTAGTCCCCTTTCGCAAATTAAAGGGCTCCTATCTCGCAAACGAGCTCTTGGTTAAATCTGTCGGGTCGGTACCTATAGAGCTATGGGGCAGTGTTCTCTTGCTTGTCTGGGGCTCTAAAATGGTACGTACGAGTGTCTGGCCAACGGCTGTTGTCTCTAGCTAGTAGATTGTACCTCATAGTTTCGGGGTGACGTTGCTATGTTTACTAGAGAGAGATAATATTATTGAGGCATTGCCATGTGAGAGTAAGTAACCTGCGTTGGGACAGGTGTCTAGACATCTTGGTACCTAGTGTTTAAA
>JAPESX010000080.1:0-31198 GCA_029590615.1 Nemania bipapillata
CATCCGCCAGGGCACCCAGGATTTCGTCGATACTTGGGGCCTGACGAACCCCGACTGGAGCTCGTGGAACGACCCCGCGACTGTCGAGGGCTATTGGAAGCCCTGGGTAGGGGCTATGAATGTCACCCGCAAGGGATGACGGCGTGATGTAATTACATAGGTTGTGTATGCCAGGGAGAAGCCCTATCTACTAAAGAATATTCCCCGACAGGCTGCCCTAATTTCAGCACCTGAAACTCAATTACCACAAGTGTTTTCATAATAAATTTAGCCTCATAGTATATTAAATATCTAGATGATAATCCAGCTAGTGTGTTGCCCCTAGCCTCGGAAATGACAGATCGTATGCACGCACAGAGAGGTCCCGGATGTATTGCTTCTACCTCGAGTCTAATCCAACAGTAAACGCCAATTCATGCAGTTGCACAGCATTCCTTACAGTCTGACATGTCATACACTGCTCAGATCGATTTATCGAGCCGCATATTCGTACTCAGAGTCTGATGTTCAGGTCCATACACTCGATCCTCCATTCTCGCTTGCCGAGCAGACTTCGGAGCCACTCGATGCCCAGCCCGGTCCACTCGGTCCTCTTGCGCGCAATCTCATCTGCCGCAATGCCGGCTAGCGCACTAGCCGTCGTGTTCAGCGACTCTATGGTAGTGCCGTTGAAGATGTTATAGGAGGCGGGATCGGCGGCAGCCGCGGCCGCCGTGCTGATAGCCGTCCCATTCGCAGGATAGTGCGAATCTATCCAGGACTCGAAAGCGGCTGATGTGATCCTCGGGGCGAACCAGTTGCTGCTAAACTCGAAGAAGCAGCGGTCGGACCAGTAGCACGATGTAACGAAGAGGATGAGCAGCAGGATCGAGCAGTAGACACACGGCCGGTTCAGGAAATACGTGCACACGAAGAATAAAAATATGAAGGCCGGCGAGGCATTCGCGGGGATAAACAGGAGTGGGATCCAACTATCAAGGATGGAACATCTCCGATTAGCATGACGACGCCCCGCGACACGAACAAAGAGCAGGGTATCGGTGAGCCGGAAGCTTACCTCCTTAGACAAAACATGGCGGCGGTATGAGTCAATGGAGTCCTTGGTCGAATTATCGTTAAGTAGTTGTATTTCCTCAAGGATAGAGACTAAAGCTGTGCAGGCGTCGCAGGTCGAAGCAGAGGGTCGCAAAGAGTGAGAGGGGCCGCCGGTGTGCTCGATGAGTCGACAAGTCGGGCCGGTGTAAGGATTAAATTAATAATAAGAAAAATCCGATGCTGGGAAAGGATCGCAAGAGAGCCCGGTTGGCGAATGAATGTGTGCGAGGTTGCTAGGATGCAACCGAATACCTATAGATAGGTCGTGGTAGTGGTAGTAATAGTAGTACACTTTCCAAAGTTGACGTTGGACGCTTGAAGCGGAATCGCTACGGGTAGCTAGTAGGTATTGCGCTGTCGTCACCCCCGGATTATTAAAGGCAGCGCAACTTTCAAAGGAGGCGATGAAGGAAGGATATCAAATCAAATACATCCAATCAAATCATGAGAATTAAGTGTGGGGCCAGTACGGAAAAGGTAACCTGGTATCTATTCTGTAAAGTACCGAATGATGTATCGAAGAAGTTACCTACCTCATGTAAACCTCCTCCCACATCCCCTATAGGTATACATAGTATATATGTATATATGTACCTAGGTAGACCAACTTGAGAAATTATATATCAAGTTGTGCGTTATGTTTGGCAGGTAACGTGTATGTACATCCGCTATCGCCTGCATACATGCATGGAATAGGTAGACCTGATGGTTTGCTTGGTACCAGGTTGATATTAAGGTTAGTTACCAGGTAGCAATACTAGCTTAGTATCTACATACTAACTAGGTAGGTAGGAGGTATGCTGTAACACATCACCATAAAACGCTGTCAGGTTCTGTACCTACAGCTCGTGGCATCTGAATCACTTACTCATGCGCCTAATACAATGTTACCCCAGGGTCCACAGACATCGAGACAGCCGACATTCGGTAGTTCGCCCTGTCCAGAGATCCTTAACTTAAAGGTCTTTTGTCAATTGACAAGACGCCTATTTATGTAGATGTACCTGCTTTCTAGCCAAGTACCGTACAGAATACACTTAAGTGATGTACCTAGTTAGTCTAGATAGGAAAGCTATATGAGTTAAGGCAATGCGCAAGATGTGAAATCCAACTTTTTTTTTTGATGCTGTGCATGTTTTATAAACTCATACTTCTTTGCCTGCGTCTAGTCTATATCCACTTCCACTTATGTATATGTCCAAAACCAAAGTAGATGACTATTGGCTCTTGAGATAACTAGACCAAGAACGATGGGCTTTCGATACACTACTGTATGTATGGAGGGTAGCCAGACAGGGAGGCGGGCAGGCTCTGGCAAGCAAGCAAGCAAAAGACGCCGGTGCAACACCACGCCTATTTCGGCCTGCGCCAGCTCATACTGCATGACCGCCCAACCACCAACCACATAACCGATCGATCGAACATTCAACAAGAACGCCCTTTCCACTTCCTGCTCCTCCCTCCTGCACAAACACTTTTTTTTATTCTCATATCCTAGTACAGTGTTCAAATCAAGCCGTAGAGTACAGCATAGGTATCTCTCTGTTCCCCATTTCTATCGAGGCGTCTTGGTTCCTTCTTCATCAACGTTTTCTTCCCTTAATCCTAGACCCTTGTCACGATACCCTCGCCTCTCTGACACCGCCACTTTTCATTACCACCTCGCGGAGACGGGTCGATACAGCACAGTACGGTACTGTACGACATACGTGCAGCCAAGGAGGAAAGAGACGGGGGTCTGCGAGCGAGCTAGGGAGCTCTCTATTCTGTACCCATCTAACCTATCTAACCTACCTAACCTACCTAAGACAAATTAGTGTAGCATCACACCAGCTGGCAACCCACCCTATTAACCCGCCCGCCTAGATTGTCAATCTTGTGCTTGGCGAGGCTGGGACAGCAGTCGCACGCGCATACCGTTGGGCTCGGGTCATCGCTTGATTCGGGTTTTTTTTCTCTCTCTCTCTTTTTCTTCCCCTCCATCTTCGTTATCAACCGCCCGTGCATCTGGTGGTTTCTTTCTGCCTTCAATCGGTTTGCATGCGCTTCATAGCGGCCAGGGTTTATTGCCGTACCGTTGTCTTGCCGTACGGCTTCGTCGGCTGGCGCTAGTTTCAGAGCTCACCAGTCAAGTCCCAGGTCCACGTTACCTACGTGCTGCAAGTGGGCCGACTCGCCGTCTCTTACCTGCAATTCAATTCTCAACATGGCGAGCTACAATAATTTAAGCCCACCTAGTGGCGAAGACCAAAACGCCCACCTGCATTCTATGTATGCCCATTTTCAAGCTACCCGGAACGCACAAACACAAAACGAAGATTCTGTCGCTGTCTCCGCAACCCACGATCTCCTGTCGCGCTTCCACAGCTACAACCAGGCATCCAATCCGCGCGACTACTATGGTCAAGCCTCTGCCGAATCACCTGTAACCGGTCTGGACGATTATCCTCCTCCAGCTGCCCCGACGCCACCCACCGGTTTTGGCCATTCGCATCATCCTCCTGGTGTCATCGGTAGCCTGCACGCAATTGGCGCAATGTCCAATCCCGCAACTTCGGCCGACCAGAGTGTCAACTTGCTGAATCTACTCAAGTTCAGCGGTGCGCAGGCTCAAAATTCCCATTCTCAGTCGCAGCCCCATTCGCAGGCTTCGCCCTCGGGTAGCGCTCATGCTCTGTCATTTGGCTCTCCGCTTAGCCATAGCCAAACGCATGCGAACAACCCCCCTCCTATCCACGCACCTGTTCCCATGCCTGCTGACCCTCAAGGCCTGCTTGCTACCCTTATGAAGGGAAACGTGCACAATGAGGTCGCGGCCCCGCGAGTTGAACATCACCAACCCAATATTCGCGACCCGTGGAATATCGGTCCGCCTCCCACAAATACCCAGGAGTATTTGCTCAATTTGTTGCATCGTCCCAAGCCGGCCCAGAACGACCAGCCATCGACAAACGAGTCATCACAACCAGCCACGCTGACTCCCCAGTCGGCCAACGATTCCTCGGCGGATCATTACAAGGATTACGTGCCTAGGCAAATTCTACTAGAGAATGCCTCTCACGATTCGACACCCCTGCCACATCAATTTGCGCCGTCACCCCAGACCAAGTACGACTATCAATCGCCTTCTTCTCAGCATAGCTATCATGACTCCACGCGCAGATCTAGTAGGTTCGACCACCAGAACCCGTTTGAGGAATTCGCATCCCAAGGCAAAGCTTCCAATGCATCAACCCCGGGTACCTCCGGGCCCATGTCTACAATGCCTACGGAACTTCCAGCGGCCACTGCTATGAAAATCATACAGAAAAAGACGTCTGCAAGTGCCGTCTCTTCACCGGGAAATATCTCGGATCATAAGCGGTCCTCGGCCTACCAGAGCCCAGCTATGAATACCGAGTCTATTCGGCCTCGGCCTGAGCGCTACCCTTCTGATGCTGGTCGAAGTCGCGGTTCCCCATATACCACGGGGTCCCATTCTGAACGTCTCTATGAGCATGAGCAGGAGCAGGATCACGAGCAAGACCACGAGCAGGACCAGGATCAGGACCAGGATCAGGATCAGGACCGTGAGGATGATCATAGCCAGAATCCGGAAACCGTTCTCGAGGCGATTACAGACTTGGCTGAGAAGGCAGATTTTGAGGCCCAGGAAGCTCTAGCCCGTGCTGAGCAAGAAGAGGTAGAAGCCCGAATTGCTGCCAACATTGAAGAGATGATGAGCGCCAAGACTGACGCCGAATTCCAGGAAGCGGCAGAAGCGGCGGCGAGAGACATTAGCAAAGAGCTCGACAACGAAAAGACCGCGGAAGTGCTCGATTCACGGTACTCCCCAGAGGTCGCCCAAGCTATTCGCGATATTGTCGAAGATACTGCTCATGGTGCTGTAGCTGACAGCTGGGAGAGTGCTGAAGCTGACGAGATTGTCGTAATCGAGGAACCCCTAGCACCCGTCAAGGTTTATAACTTTCCCATGAAACCATGGATCTCAATAACGATGCAAGATTCGTTTGATGAACCTCGTCCTCAGTTTCGAGATGAAGTCATCCTAGACATTGCGCGATTGAAGAAAGACTTCGACCAGATTGATAGAAACCTGGTTGCTGCTACTGAATCGTATATCGCGTATGGGATGTCTAAAGCAGGCGGCCTACGCGTGATTCGTCAGGAAGACGGAAAGGATGCCAAGCTTTTCACAGATACTAAGGATCGTGTGTTCAATGTGGCTGTATCATACACTTCGGATGACGGTGATATCCCTCCGGAAGAGTCGATCATCGGTACTGGTATTAGCGGTACAGTCTACTATATTCAGATTAGGGGTGGAGGCAAAGATCACCTCGAGGAACCACACCCAGAACAGTATGGATTTGCTCTCCCACCGGCGAATACCCAAGAAGGTGATGCTCCTGGGGGTATTCTAAAAACTCGAGCACGAACCTCGGCGACGCACCCGGAGTATTTCGCTGTCGGTCGTGGTAAGACCATTAGCATCATCTGGCCAGCTGTGGTCATCCAGAAAAATATTTACAAGCCTGGCCATGATCGCCTTGTTGATACTGAAAGGCTCGCGAAGGAGTGTGCCCTGCGGATCAATACTGGAAAAGCAGGCAAAGACTTTACCTTTAGTCAAGATGACACGACCATTGTGTCCTTGGACAAATCCGGACGTGTCAAGTTCTGGGATGTACGAGACCTTACCGCAGTTGATATGAACTCTGATGTTCGGTTCCCCATGCCAGCACACACCTCTCTTGAAATTAAGGAGCCGCTAATGACCCTTAACACTACGCCAGAGGGTGAGAAAGCGTGGCCAACCTCTGTGTTATTGCTGGATAAGCAACGGCCTTACCAGAAGCGTTGTGCCTTGCGCTACATGATTGTTGGCATGAAGCAGAACCATACACTTCAACTATGGGATCTTGCCCTCGGCAAACCTGTGCAAGAATTTAATCTGCCCCATAGTAAAGAATCGGACGCGGTATGCAGCGTCATGTATCACCCTGCTACGGGTATGATCGTAGTGGGTCACCCTACCCGCAACTCGATTTACTTCCTGCATCTGTCGGCACCAAAATACACAATTAAGGGTTTGTCACAAGTCGACTATATACAAAAGCTAGTCGCCAAAGATTCTTCTATCCCAGAGCCTGACTCTACTGCCGTCATTAGTGGTGTGCGGGAATACTCCTTGGCAAACAAAGGGCTGCTCCGGAGTTTGGACATCCTGGAGAACCCGTCTTGCTCGTCTTCGAGCGACGAGCAGTCTCTCTTCGACCTTTATGCGATGCACTCCAAGGGTGTCACTGCTATTACTGTGAAGCAGGCTGACTTGGGTTGGTCCAAGGACAATAAGGTTGTTCTTGGCGTCGATGCTACTGATAGTGGGCTTGTTAAGATTTCGAAGTTGAAGGAACTACCTAGCACGATCGTACCTGAGCCTCACGCTCCTGAAGAGACTGCGCCTCCTATCAAAATTGCGACGCGGTCCTCTGTTAAGGAAATTACGGTATCGCATACTGCATCTTCAACCTCCGGCCAAGAAACACACAAGCGACCTATTGAATCTAATGCACCACATTTACAAGCTGAGCGTAAGGAATCTGATATCCCCGTGACACCTGTCAATCAGATCGACAAGTCGGAAAAGAAAGCTAGAAAGAAACGGGAGAAGGCCGCTGCTGCCGCTGCTGCTGCCGCCGAGAAACTTGCTGCGGAGCACATGCAGTCAAACGGGAGCAGTAATTCGCCTCGCGTCGATAATGTGGCCACTGCCAAGAACATGGAGCCTAAGATCACTGCTTCTCCCTCACTTCAGCCGACAATGTCTACCGAATCTGTCCAGGCAGCTGTAAAACAGATTTCGACTGGCCTCGGTGAGAAACTGGCTGCAGTGATCACACACGAGCTGAAGGACCATCGTGGTAAGGTTGAATCTGAGTTCCGTAACCGCTCAGACTCGTATGCGAAGAGCCAGAAAGAGCTATTAGAGCTTGTGTCGTCAGTCCTCAATGAGAATACACAGGCTGTTCTCTCCAGAACAATCACGGATCAATTTGAGGATAGCGTTGTTCCTCATTTGAGCAACCTCATCACAAAGACAATTGAAACCCAGATTGATTCTAAGCTCGGTGGCAAGGTATCTCACTCGGTTAACAACCAGCTACAGAAGACCCTCCCGCATGCAGTCACTCATGCGCTGCAGAAAGCGGATCTAACAAAGTCCATATCCGAGAGACTTGCCGCGACCGTGTCTTTGGATATGGAAGAGTCGTTCCGCGAGACACTCATATCAAGCATCACACCAGCATTTAGTGACATGGCTGCTGCGGCCTCCCGTTCCTTGATCCAAGATGCCCAGCGTCGATCAACGGAGCAGTTCCAGGAGTTTGAGCAACGCCACGTTGCGGACACCAAGAAGATTGATCAGCTTACCGCTCTCGTATCTAAACTGTCTGACACAGTTAGTGAAATGGCTGCAGCCCAGACGCAGTTTCAGGAGCGGCTTGTCCAGATGCAGGTGCGAATGTCCCAGGATCGTGGCCCACCCCAGCCTCAGCCGGTACAGTCTCTACCAAACCCCGCCGCCTCCTATGGGAGCCCATCAGCGGCCTCCAGCAACCATGGTAACCAGCTGGTTCCGTATCCTAGCAGTACCCATTCGAATGCGAAAGACGTTGAGCTTCAACACCTCATCAACAGCGTCGCGTCGTTCATGGAACGAGGTGAATATGAGACAGGGTTGATCCGTTGGATCCAGCTTCCGCGACAACACGACATCTTTGATGAATACATCGTCAAGTTCGATCCCCAAATCGTGCGAGACATGCCCGCCCTCGTTTCACTCTCTGTTGCATCAGTTCTAGCCGAACAACTCGATGGTCCGCACCTTCGGGAAAGAGTCACCTGGGTAGAGCTTGTGCTAAACAGTCTGTACAATAGCCTCCCACATGTCACTGTTTGTAACCCCCCATTGTCTAATGACGGTCCTCAAATTAACTCCCTACAGGACCCGGCGGTACGTGAGGTGGTTCCTAAGATCATGAGCACGTTTCTCGAGCGAGTAGAAAAACTCTTCATGCGCATCAGCAGCCGTGCCCCTACGGATCCTATGCTTCAGCATCTCTCCAGCATGACTCAAATAGCGAAGAGAATCCAGAGCTTTGCTCGGAATCCGGCGTATTAATCAGTAGATCATAGCCCGGTGGCTTGAGCCCCTTATCAAGGTTCATTCTCGCCCCAGTGTATGAACCAGCTAGTTGACTGCTTGGCGACTAGTGGTTCTTGTCGGTACGTTGAAGTGGGGATGTTGTTTGTCCGATCGTCTAACGTCATATAGGATACCCACTGCTTCGTTTTCGTAGCACGCATCACACTATCAGCATTTTATCGTACGGCCTAGCGTACAGAACTAGCGAAGGACACTTGGTCTCCATGGCTAAGTCTCAATCAATTTTGTTACAGGAAGTTACTTTAGGGATGACAATGTCTCAAGACAAGGTATACATACTACGTACGGCGTGCAACCAGCCCAGTAAGGTCATGCACGCATTTTCAGTTCTTCAGAGACACTGTCTCAGCTCCATGCCCATTCTGCACTATGTGCATAAGGTGGTTTCTATGGATGCAACGATGATCACGATAACTTTCGCACTTTTGATGTAGATTGAATGCTCTCGTTCAGTCAGGGTTATTGTAAAGTAAATAAAAAAATAGCAAGGCATGGAGTCTCGGGCGTCCTTAATATGCTTAACTTCATAATTCCTCATCATCGATTTAATGCTGTGACCCTGGCGAGCAACGTATCCCATCCAATTAAGTAATATTATAACTCTCCTAACAAATCGCCCTACCGTAGCTTTCAAAAGGCAGTATAGGTAATGTATAGTCCCATAGAGAACCATCCTGCGATGGCGAGACGTTATGTACAAGATTCCAGTTGCCATATACATTACTACCAAAGCACCGGAGGCGGAATAGCAACCCGATACATAAGGATAAGTATATCAGATGCTAACGCATGCAGTTTTAGTCGTGTTAATTCACCGCTAGTAGAACGTAAAGAACATATAGGATAGTCTAACAGGTCCAAGGGTGTGCTCGTGTTTCATTCGAAAGCGATACATCTAGAGCCGGATGTTCTCAGGCAAATGACTAGGAAACACAAGAAGATGAAGTCATAGAGGCTGTAAAATCCATAATTCATCTCCTTGAGTACATAAGTCGTTACTATCGACTCCTTCTTACCGCGACATCGCCAATTAGATGTTGGTCATTTAAGCGATCTGGAGAAAAGCCCAACCCACGGCATTGCCTAATTGACATAGGCATCGTCGAATCCTGACCCCGCGACTCTTCTCGTCTAAATATACTTGGCTAGAATTCAATAGTTGCGTACAATCCACGCTGGGATTGCTTATATTCACAAGCAAGTAAATACATCAATCCGGCAACGATCCTAACTAGGGAAGCGGAGGGCTTCCTTTGGTATGCTGGAGACAACGACTTCGAAAACAATGGTTTTCCCTCCAATCGTTGTGTGTCCCCTTGTTTATCATTTCCTTCTGCTCAGGTGCGATCCTGGTAGGTGGAGTTGAATTAGGCGAAGGAGCCAAGAGATTTTCCGCATGAGGTTTCATCTGGGCAGAATCTGGGGTACAGTTTACCAGGTCTACACCTAATTCGCGGATTTTCAACTATCATAGGTATGCTTCTCATGAATCCTAAAGCGCCATACTACTCGGTTCTGAGTGTTGTTGATTGATGTGTCATTAACTATGCCGGAAAATTATGATCTGGGAAGTTTCCTTGAAATACTCGCGTCCGTCCAACGAACGTCGATTATGGGCGAGTTGAGTCTGCCAAGTTTTCGAGCTGCAACGACTATCCCTTCCCCTGCCAAGTGAAGCTTAGCAACTAGCCATTATGAAGTTCTCCTGTGCTGCGTCCGCCTTACTGGCTGGATTCGCCGCCGCCGTGCCCACGGCGACGGAGAAGGGCCCCTTAGATGGACGTACGATTGAGAAACGGGCAACCATCACGGATGCATGCTCAGTTGGGTTCTGCACTATGAATGGAGGGTAGGTTACTATTCCTTAGACTACTCCAACGATGTTTCGAGTTCTTCCTACTAACAACAACTCTTCAGCACGACGGGTGGCGCCGGGGGTACAACAACAACCGTTTCGACTTTAGCACAATTTACGGCTGCGGCTCAAGCCGAAGGCCCAGCAGTTATCCTTGTCAGTGGCACCTTGACCGGTGCCGTCAAGGTGAACGTCACGTCGAACAAGAGTATCATTGGCAAGACCGGGTCAAGTAAGTATAAGTTTATCTCGTTGTCCAGGACTGGGAGAGAAGACAGCACGAAGCGCAGTAGCTGACTGATATAGGTCTTACTGGTATCGGACTCACAATCCTTGGCCAATCCAATGTCATCATCCGCAACCTCAAGAGCGCCAAGGTTTTGGCGGAGTATGGCGATGTAGTAACTATACAGAAGTCGACCAATGTGTGGGTTGACTCATGTGACTTTTCGTCCGACCTTGACCACGACAAGGACTACTACGATGGCCTTATCGACATCGTCCATGCTTCTGAATGGATAACCGTTAGCAACTCTTACCTTCACGATCATGTAAGTCACGCTATCTTACCTTTATCATCATATGAACACAGATATCTTGCGTCTGTAGTGCAATTACAAGAGAGTACACGCTGATAGCAACCAAACTCTAGTGGAAGGGTGGACTCGTAGGTCATAGCAGCAACAACGCTGCTGAAGGTGAGACGCTCCTACAACCCCCTCTTAAAAGGCGATCCTGAATTGCTCTTATTTTGAAATATATAATTATTGACTTTTGGCTCATAAGACTCTGGTCACCTTCACGTGACGTACTACGGCAACTGGTGGGACAACATCAACAGCCGTACACCAATGTATCGTTTCGGTGAGGGCCACGTCTTCAAGTACGTATTTTCTCTCCTTTATTGGTCTTCCCATATCCTCAACCCCTGTAACGCTTTACAAGAAGTACTTCACTACCCGAGGCCAAGAACTATACATGTGAAGAGCGCTAACGAGAACCGCTTTTTAAAGCTCATACTTCAGCAACATGGGTGACACAGTGATAGACACCCGTGACGATGCCCAAATGCTAATCGAGAGCTCGGTGTGGGAGTCATGCCCCAAGAAGGGCATCTTCACCAACGACAGCAACGTTGGTCCGGGATATGCTGTCGTCAATGACATCGATCTTGGAGGCAGCGAGAACCTCGCCCCCGTCGGCACGCTTACTTCAGTCCCTTACTCGTACAAGCTTCTCGGGTCTGCGAGTACCAAGGCGTCTGTTGTTGCTACCGCCGGGCAGAAACTAGCTTTCTAAGCGCTATGCTATAGACCTCCTGAGTTGGGAAGGCTAGGAGTAGTCGAGTCAGCTCCTCAGGCTCCTTTCTTATTGAGCATATGTTAAGCTCTTAGAACATATAGAAGACTACAGTGTTATAGACAATCATTGATGGATATCTATACTAGCGATCTCCTTTACGACTTCATGCAACTCGATATAAACTGTAGAATACTCCACAAAAGAAATGTGTCTCGACTCTCCAATCCTTAATGTAGGATAATAGCAAGAGGGTAAATACTTTCATATGATACTGTAGGTAACCATGAAAACATACAATAAAATGCAATACAAGAAATTTCTGTTTACATATGAAAGTATAGGGGTTGATTGTTAGGGACTTCGATTGCAATTCTCTTTGCTGATTCATTCCCAGATTTATGCGTTTTATATGACCAAAACTAGATAAAGTTGTTCTCGTACAGTATAGACATAAATAAACCCACGGAAGAACGTGGTGATAGCTTACAAATCTGGTATTGTTTTGCGAGACGGATACTGACGGTCATTCTTTCCGCTAGTTGCTAATTTAGAAGCTTATATAATGAGCTGAATGGCTTGGTTTTTGTGTTAGGAACATAGAAGTATTTCGACGAGTGGACAAGTTGTCCGCTGACCCATGCAATGATACGGTTAAGGCTTAACGCTATTAAGACCGGGCTAGTCTAGATAAGGTTAGCTACGGATATTATGATTCTCAGCTAGGCCCTAAGAAGGAGATGTGCCGCTGTCAATTTATGAGTTAGCGTTGCCGTCGAGGTGCATTGGTGTGTTTAGCAGGCAGGTGGGCTGATATTCCTTGTCTGTATTGTACAAGTACAACTATCTTCTTCACGGAGACGCTAGAGCATGTTAACTGGGGGACTACTATGGTATTTGTAGTATATGAAGTTGTATGGACTATCTACGTTACACGTTACAATAGCATTAATGTAGAAATAGCTTATCCAAGTTCGACAAGGAACGCTTTTCATATCAAAAAGTTAATATTATATACCATCATGCCAACAAAATTCTGCTGGGGGTCCCAGGGCTTCTATACTTGTTCGGAATGATTCAGCTGAACACATCCTGGTATCAGCCATAGATTAATAGATACTATGCCGAGAATAGTCTAATATGGACCTGCGGTGAGGTTAAGTACCTCGCGTCAGCGCAAAGTTGCTAGGCAGCTAACTATTACTAGGTACTGTACAACATCGTGGCATAAGTTATTATGACATTTCGTGATTCAATTTCCGATCTCCGCTTGTCACTAGGCAGGAAAAAGGATAACTGAACCGAGGCGCAACATGGAGTATACGAGACCTTGTAGTATTGCATTACCTTTATAGAATAAATATTATAGGCTATAACATTGTAAGTCAACTTTAAGCGCTATTATATTACAGGTCCTCGCTATGCTAAAATGTATTCTTTACTATTCGGCGATTGGACCTTTCGAGACATAGGGCTCTGTTCCGATTCGTGTGTCATGAGGAGGTTGCGCATATGCAGCTGGACTAAAAGGTTTTAAGTTATACATGTGCCCGGGGTGTATATTACAGCAGATAAATAAAGTTAGCCCCGCGAATGTTAGTACCCGCCGCCACAATATAAGTAGACGCCACAAGAAGAAGAAGCAATTAGTTGGTTCCACAATGACATCTCATAGACTGCCTCGTCTACGATGTATTTCATGTTATATGAAATCCATGCATGAAACCGCCACAGATAGTAGCACAGATGACACCTAGCCTCTATGATCGGACGTCCTAGACTAGAATTCGGATAATAGTATATTGCGAGGTTGGTATGAATAAGGAGGTAATTTAACGAGATGAGAATTCCTATACCTTTCCTGTAACCATTGTTTACTAGAGAAATAAAATATAAAAGCGAAATTCACTTCTAATATGAGGGCGATGACTATTCTTTCTTTTATATGAAACTGCTACATAGCTACTCAACTGGCCCCTTGCAATCTTCTCTAAGCTCTGCCCTTATAAAAGACAAAGTCTAGCCGTCCGTTTGTAGACTCGATGACGGGTCCGCTACTGCTGCTCCCGTCAATCCAAACCTCATCTGCACTACACTTAGACAGCTCCCAATCCTTAGCTGCCTGATTTGGGGAGTCGCCAACTAGCTTCCCGAGGACCTTGGTGCCCGTCTGCTTTATAGCAAGGGCAGCAGAAGGCGCCCCGGTTAGTAGGTCCTCATAGCACTTACGGATAACATGAGAGTCGTCTGTTGCAGCCACACTCCCGCCTCCATCGCAGCCTTCGAGGAAGCTGATGTCCCCCCACATCCAACCGTTTGGCGCAATGCTAGACTTGAACCATGTACCGAGATTATGCACCTTGCCATCTAGATTGATCTCTGGGATGCCACGGACAACACGACCTTGCCACGTTGGACAAACCGACACAAACGCAGTGGACCCTATCGGAAGCTAGATAGTATTAGGGTTTAACTGAATACGTGTCCGGAGCTCCGAGCAGACGGACTTACTGAAAGATACTTCCACGGATGCTCATCGCGGCTATTTTCGTATAGGAAGTATTTGATTTCTGGTGAATCATCGTGGTTGGTGATCCAGAACCCAGGCCCGCCCTCCTCGTCGCCGGCTACATATGAATGGATCATCAACGGTGTTAAGAGAGGGGACATATAACAAGTCAGTGACTTACTCGTTTCTATTACTGGGTCGTTTAAACCACCGCAATATTGGATATCTGCATAGGTTGGTGTGGCTCGGCTATCGAGACCTGCCACATTGGGTGCGTTTCCTGCCGGGACACATCGAGCGAGGTGCATGAGGGACCACCCAAGCAGGGTGGAGATTGTCATTGACATCCTCGGAGATCCTTGAGATTTTCGCTGCATCCTTTTCTTTGGGACCGGGTGGAACTGAGTAGCGGCTTGCTAGTTCCTTTCGATGCGAATCTAATTATGCTTGTTATGACAGACTCCGCCAACTCCTCAAAAAGTAGCAAATAAGAATAGTTCAGTCTTCGATATTAGCTTTAGGGTTCTCCAAGAAGGATGCTGCCTGAAGCAGTGGGAAGTATATCCACTCTAGGCTTTGAAGTAGGTCGCTGCCTAATAGTCAAATACTTTTCGATCGGACAGATGGAGGGAGAATAGCTAAGTATCCTAACCTAATCTATGAGGGAGTGCACATATTGTGTGATGTTGTGGCCGTGTGCCTATGAGTACGCGGCCTCTTTTTCTCATCGATCGGGCTTCATATACTAATGGTTTGGATACTCGCCTGTGCTTGTGTCACTAGAAAACGTAGATTCCCAATAGTAGCCATGATACCAAGTGACAGGGATCCACAAGAGACGTGAAAGTGTTACTCGCTCTCGTAATATCATTTTCGTTTATTCGGGTATTTAGTAACTTGATTGGTGAAAGAATGGTATTATTAAGACACTTAGAGACCCGTCGCACAATCCGATGACTAGGAAAATAGAAGAGCATTACAACGGCATTCTATACATGGCAACATAACCAATCACATGACCCCTTTTCCACCTAGGAAACCAGTGAAGCTATGAGATTCTACCCTCCCGAGGGTACATAACCATCCCGAGCTACTTTGACTAATGCGATTAATCGATGTGAGCGAAAACATACGTCTGGTGGTCGGGGTCCGGCGCTACTTGGGCAGTGATGCCGAAGCCATTCGGGGCGTTCGACTCATCGAGCTCCTTGACCGCCGCGACGGTGCCTTTGTGCTTGAGACATGGTGGCAGACGTCCACCGTGGTTGTTGCCAGGGCAGTACGTAATGTCGTTCCTCAGACGCCAGATGAGTGACTCATGGAGGACAGCGTCACGCGGAATGTCACGCGCAGAGCCGTTGTTGAGAGGGAATCGAGTGTGAACCCAAACATTCTTTTCTAATTCCCATCGTGTGATGGTAGGTAGCACCTCTGTTCGTAGTTAGTATTTGCTTTGCCCATGCATGCTATAGTGGCGAGGATATAGAGGGAGAGACAAATGCATTAGGTAGCACTCACCCATAAATTTCCATAGTAGTACCCTGAAAAAGCTCGTTCCACAGCCAAAGCTGAGTGAGTCATGCATGACTCCCGTGAGTGCCTGCTTTTTCTTTTTCTGGTATGCGCGTTTGAAACCATTGAGGTGTTTTGAGAACTGGATGGCGGCTGGTTTATCCAACTCACCAACGAGCTCTAACTCGCGGATCATCCACGCTAGCGGGATGTCGCTCATCTGAAATGGATCAGAGCGG
Source organism: Nemania bipapillata (assembly GCA_029590615.1). Classification (NCBI taxonomy): domain Eukaryota; kingdom Fungi; phylum Ascomycota; class Sordariomycetes; order Xylariales; family Xylariaceae; genus Nemania; species Nemania bipapillata. The sequence goes on from JAPESX010000080.1 coordinate 15,741, forward strand.
ACATCCCGGCTTGGTTCCGTTGGCTTCCGAGTCGTAAAGAGATTCTGGACTCTCTGCCATACCGTCCATTTAGACGAATCCTTGTTGGCGTCTAGAGGATGTTCCGCCACAGCAGGCCATCCACCCCCTACATCGCCGTGACACCCCGGAAACCAAACCTCCTTCAAATCTTCGTCATTGTCAGATGCGGCACGGATGTCCTGTGATAGTAGAGCCGGCTTGAACTTCACTCGACGCTCATCGACAGAGACGGCATGACGGACGAATTGCGCCGTGCCTTTCACCGGCACCGGCACCGGTGTTTTCCGTTCCAGAGGCGCAACAGAGTTCACGGCATCCCAGATGCCTAAAAAGTACACTGACCAAATCTGTTAGAAAAAGGAAGTGAAGTAGAGAAAACCTCCATCATACCTTTTATGTTCCTCTCCTCGGTTACTTTCTTAGACCCTGACATATATGTGACCTGCTCTTTACGGCAGAATGTGTTGCTGAAGGCGGTAATTTCGTTGCTGTGATATTCATCGTTAGTTACAATCATTAGTTTGGGGGTGGCATTTCATAATCCTGGCCGATTTCGGAACATATCTCGAGCCAGAGAAAATGTTATAGTGGAAAAGCTACCAAGACCAAAGGGAATAACTCCCAAGAGTACTTACTGCGCACGCTCGAACCTATGACCATGGGGGTTATGGTCACCCTCTTCATTATCTTCTAACATGGGATTGGCTCCATCAGTGTGAGCCGATGCGCAGTCTTCAGTATCACAATGTACTTGAGCGGCCTTGAAATCCTCGATCTCACCCGCCAAGTAACGCTGATAAAGGCGATACGCAAATGGAACCATTTCCTCATTTCCTTTACATAGTAGCCCGACCGTATTAACCATACGAGCGAGGAACTTAGCACTATAGAAAGATGTCAGTTTCTATGTCTTCTTCGAGTGGAGACTGTATTAAATCACTAAGCGGCGTTACTTACGTGAAGGCTCCTCGACTGAAGCCAAACATGTAGATTTTGGCGTTCTTTTAAGAATGAAAGTTAGTCACTTGGTCATGCCCTTCACCAACTGTCGCAGTTGCTCACAGTATCATAGAACTTCATCAAGAAGCGATACCCTGCCATAACATGGGCATCAAAAGTGTTTCCGATGGCTTGGTCAACAGTCATAGCAATAGAGCTATGAACCTCACCAAACCATGACTTGTTCACGGATTTCTCATTGATGTCATATGTACCGATTCCAGCTTGAAGACGTGTTAGAAGTGGGTTGCGTCATTGACTGGGTTAGACTAACTTTGATAATAATGAAACTGGTGAGGCGCATGACGATTTAGTTTATTCAGAAGCTTTACAACATTGGTATCTGCGTTGGAGCCGCTGAACGTATTTCCTGTACCGTCGAAACACAGTACCAACTTCCTGGGCTCCAGCAGCGCGTTGGCTACCTCGTTGAGGGCCGTCCCGTTCGTGTAGCCGTTTGTGTCACCCATTGAAGAAACCTAGCAGGAAAAGAGCAGAAGAGATGGTCAGAGGAGAAGTGAGTTGGGGATGGTTGTCAAGGCACAACCTCTCTACTATGTAGTTTAATTATTATGCTGTAGATGAGGTAACGGGGTCATAAATTCACTTTCTCCCCTGACCTGTGCGCTGCTGCTGTGACCCTATCGGCATCTCCAGACCTGTCGGCATCTCCAGGCCGGTTGATCTACCCACCCCCATCGTAACCGAGCATGATGTCTGATAGCTGTTGTCTTTCCCCTCACCCACCATCCTTCTTGGTGGCTGGCTGTACATGTGAGAGACATGGCATTCTCTTGGTAGGCGCTAGACACCAGCTGGCTCTCGACGTGTTGCTACGCACCCATTGGGGTCGTCGTGAATTGAATACCGACGGTTATAACTTCTGCTTACATATTGCCGCCTATTAAATGGCCAAACGTTTCGTTGTGGCTTCAGCTAGCCGCAATATCATTTGCGGAGTCTGCAGATCCTTGTCGATACTATGCAGATTGCTACCATTTTCTTCTTGGTGTTCAGCTGGCCACAAGCAATATAATTGTCTTGGCGAAACATCCAATTTGACGGTTCGGGACGCACCGCTCATTAGTCTGAGCTGGGTTAACTGAGTGGGGTTGCTGCAAGGAGGGTATTTAGACTAGGGACCACTATAGGTATACATACATGTCTATTATCATCCCATGAACCTGACAACTACTTTGGTACATAAGGACATACCCGTTGGCGTACTACATAGGCTCGGCAGGGCCTGATTGGTTCCCCCCCACCGAAATATGCATGAAGCTTCGGGGACTCGACAGACCCCGGCTTCATCTAGCCAAACATGATGATGCTATAGATTCACCGCTGGTGTAACTGGTTCGTCGTTGTGTAACAGTTGCAACAGTGGGGTGAGCGACGGACCCTCGACCGGCATATTGATGCACCAGCAAGAGGAAGATCCGGTTCGGACGAAGGCGATCAGTGCATACAGCTGGTAGAGTATACAGCTGATACTATGCTGTACGCAGCTGATACTATACCGTAGATAGCTGATGGTGTGTATACAGCCAGTGTTCTATCCATCTACAAGTACATCTTGACCTTAATCAACGCTTTGCTAAGTAATGAGAAGACTGCTGAAGCCGCTCAACCTTCCAAATACAATCTTTGGTTGACACTAGAATTAGGATTTCATAGCGCGTGGCTGGAAGAAGAATTAGCATTACACCACCCATCTTGTTAACCGCTCGCAGCCGATTCTCATTGTTATCGTTACCGCCTCATGCGACCGTCCGGGCCAACCAGGAGGGTTGGGGAGCCAACCTTGCGTGAGTATGTAACGCCACTTAGCTTGGGGGTGAAGGGTCTTCGGGCTGAGGCCTGGACAGCAACGGGTGTCGATTGGTCTGAATAGCTTATCCGATATGCACCTCGAGCAAGCGATGGCTAAATTGCATCTTGGTCTCCTCTAGATGCCTCGTCATTGTCGTTGTCCCCGAGTACCAACACACCAGTGGCTGCTTGAGAGACCGGCGTAGACCAGCGATATGCATCTAACACTGCAGATGTGACCTCATGAGCTAGGCTCTCTACAACACACCCGCGGGGTGGCGAATATCAAAGAGAGGGGTTGAGCGTGTCGCGGGACCGATACGATCAGCTCACACCTAGTCGAGTATTTGAAGCGCTGTTTTGGTATAAATGAAAGCAATGTAGAATAGAAAATGAGAAACGAAACTCCTTTCCCATACAACTCTCTCCTCCAAGCGATATTGTGGTATCGCTTGACATAAAACACAGAAAAATGGCTACAGAAGAAAAGTTTCAGGCTGGGGAGGCATACAGTGACTCCCCCCAGCAGTCGTCGACCGACTTCTTATCCGACCCTGTGAAGGTCGCTACTGCATTACTGAAGGACTATTCTGGCCTTCGTAGTCAAGCTTCTCTTACAGACATAGTTGAGTTGATTAAGGAGCTGACGAACCCGGGGCAGCCTCTAGACGACAAGAAGGGGTAAGTTGAACCATCCCTGAATTTAGGAACTTAGACGATCTAACAAATATTAGTACTACTGAGCTGTTGATCGGCATTCTTACCTCTCTGCCCTCTACTTCGGCTGCTCGAACCCACTTAACAAACAAGCTCATTGATACGCTCTGGGGGAATCTTCAACACCCGCCGCTGAGCTATGTTGGCGGCGATGTTGAGTATGTCGTCGTCGGCTCTGAGGCAGCAAATGCCCTGCAGGAGCCCAAAGCGTCTGATGTCATTGAGTTTAAGGCACCTGACAGTGATATTATGCTCCGTGAGATTGTTCCACAATCCCCTGATGGACTTCATCAATACCGTATGCCTGACGGTAGCTTCAACAACATCCTTCAGCCAAACCTCGGCAAGGCGGGTACACCTTACGCCAAGTCGGTGAGAAACATCAAAAGACTTCAAGGTGTTAAGCCGGACCCTGGTCTATTATTTGATCTCTTGATGGCTCGAGAGGAGGGCACTTTCAGGGAAAACCCGGCGGGTATCTCCTCCATGTTATTCTACCACGCCTCAATCATTATTCACGATATCTTCCGAACTAGTCGTACAGACATGAACATTTCTGATGTATCCTCTTACTTGGATTTGGCTCCTCTGTACGGCTCTAGTCTCAAAGATCAGTTAGAGATCCGAACTATGAAGGGGGGTAAGCTGAAGCCAGATACCTTCCACGAGAAGCGTCTTCTTGGACAGCCTGCTGGCGTCAATGTCATGCTAGTCCTATACAACCGATTCCACAATTATGTTGCGGATATTCTTCTCAAAATCAACGACAATGGTCGTTTTACGCTAGCATGTGCCGATAACGCAAGCCCAGAAGACAAGGCCAAAGCTGTCGCCAAGCAAGATCATGACCTCTTTAACACGGCCCGTCTTATCGTCGGCGGCTTATACGTTAACATCAGCTTGCACGATTATCTCAGGGCCATCACCAACACACACCATAGCAAGAGTGACTGGACCCTAGACCCTCGTGTTGATATCACTAAGCAATACGACGGTGAAGGTGTTCCACGAGGTGTTGGTAACCAGGTCAGCGTGGAATTCAACCTACTATATCGATTCCACTCATGTATATCCAAGAAAGACGAAGGCTGGATCAACAACTTCTTCCTCAAGCTTTTCCCTGGCCGCAACCCTGATGACCTGAAGGATGTTAGCTGGGGTGAGCTCGGCCAAGCTCTTTTAGCCTTCGAGCAGACCATCCCTGCGGACCCAAGTGTCCGCACATTCGACGGCCTTGAACGCCAAGCAGATGGCACGTTCAAGGATGAAGATCTGGCCCGTATATTGAAGGAGGCAATGGACGATCCTGCCGGCATGTTCGGTGCTCGCCACGTCCCCAAGGCACTTAAGATTGTCGAGGTGCTTGGTATCAACCAGGCCCGGAAGTGGCAAATCGCATCACTTAACGAGTTCCGCGAGTTCTTCGGCCTCAAGCGGTGGGAGAAGTTCACTGACATTAACTCTGACCCGCAGATTGCTCAGATCCTTGAGCAACTCTACACAGACCCTGATATGGTTGAGTTCTACCCTGGTCTCATGATCGAAGACACCAAACCTGTTAGAAATACCGGCACTGGTATTTGCCCGACCTATACCCTCGGAAGAGCTGTGCTCTCCGATGCCGTCACGCTGGTGCGCTCCGACAGATTCAACACAATTGACTACACCGTCTCCAACTTGACCAGCTGGGGTTACAATGAAGTGCAATCAGACCCCAAGACTCTAGGTGGCTCGATGTTGTACAAGCTAATCCAGCGTGGTCTCCCGGGTTGGTTCCCATACAACTCGGTCGCTGTGATGCAGCCCATGTACACCAGGAAGGCCAATGCTGCCATCGCAAAAGAGATCGGCACTCTTGACCAGTACACGTTGGACGACCCCAAGCCGCCAGCGAAGCCTGTTGTCGTGACTACCTGCGCATCTGTCCGGACAGTCCTGAACAACCCCAAGCAATACGTTGTTCCTTGGGTGCCGCCGCTAAACGCCTTGTTCCCCGGAAAGAAGGACTTTAGCTGGTTCATGGTATGTATTTCCGAGTCCTTTCTTACCTCGTAACACGCACCGCCTCACATCTCCCTGGGAATGAGTCAACTCCCTACTAGAAGAAGGGCTTGCTGATAATTAATCTTCTGTAGCTTGCTGGCGATGCGCCCGTCAATTTCCAGGAACGCGCAAACATGGTGAAGGCGCTCAAGAAGCTTCCTAACCTCAAGAACACCATCCATGACTTCGTAGCTCAAGTCGGTGGAGAGCTCATCCAGAAGGAGACGTTCGCTCTCGCTGAGGGCCTCAACCAGATTGACTTCATTCGGGATGTCGCCATTCCGCTGAACGCGCGATTGCTCGCCGACATGTTGTACTTCGACTTGAAGAGCGACGAGAACCCAGACGGTGTTCTCAGCCCCGTTGAACTATACACACATCTGCTGAACATCCGTATCTGGGGCGTGAACAACAACGACCCCGCTCAGGCCTGGAACCGCCGTCGCAGAGCTCAGGAGGGTGCCAAGGTCATGATTGACACCACCCGTCATCTCGTCGACGAGGTCGTGCGCGCACGAGGCCTCGGACTCGGTATCGCCTCAACCCTGGCTAACACATTCACACGCAAGGCCTACCTCAAGAAGGATTCCCTTCGATCCTGCGGTTTCAAGCTTGTTGACGAGCTGCTAGCCCAGGGCAACTCCGCCGAGCGTGTCACTGATAACCTCTGGCTAACTGCTTTCGGCGGTATTGGTGCGCCTATCACCGCGGTCAGTACCTAGCACTTCCCATAAACTTACTAGATTAGGTTCTGGATACTAACTTCCTGAGCAGTTCTACGAGATTCTGGAATACTTCCTCCGAAAGGAAAACGCATCGATCTGGGGTGAAGTGCAGACCCTCGTGCAGCAGGGAGACGATGAAGGCCTTCTTAGCTATGTTAGGGAAGCTCAGCGTCTAACCACCACGCAACGTAATGTGCGTGTTGCTGTCGCACCTGGTGAGCTTGAGGGCAAGCAGGTCCAGCCGGGCAATGCTATCGTCATGATGCTTGTGAGTCATTCCTCTGCTACATAACCTTATATTTTCGTATTCCGAATAGTTGCTAAACGAATTCTAGGGTGAGGCTGGAAGAAGCAAGACGGAGGTTGAAGATGCCTTGACCTTCAACCCCAAGCGCAAGCTCAATGACGTGTCGGCCTTCAGCTACGGCCAACACGAATGCTTGGCCCACGAGCTGGCTCCCGCCTTCATGGTTGGCCTCTTGAAACTTGCCGCTGACCTCAAAAAGCTCCGTCCCGCGCCCAACCAGATGGGCGAGGTCAGGACAATCTACGTCGGCACTGAGAAGGCGTATCTCAACGATAGCTGGTCATATCTTGGCTTCGATGTCAGCAGTAAGTTTTCCTCCCATCCTCTGCATTGTTTCCGCATTAGTTCTGACTTGTTGGATAGCCTGGAAACTTCATTTCGATGGCCATGGAAAGGGCACATACACGGGAGAGCGGCAGCCGACAAAGCCGATGGAAATGCAGGAATATTACTACCAGATTCAGAAGCGAAAGGCTGAGTTGCTGAGCGGGTTAACTAAGTAGTTTAATGGTTGGGTATCTGTAATGACAGATGGCTGTATCTAGCGTTCCAGGCACTAGCTTTTCCAGGATAGCCAGCTACTTATTAGCAATCAATCAGTTAATGAACATCAAATCGTGCTCGGTGTTTATGTTGATGCTGATGCCCCGCCAAAATAAACGGAGGGGTGTTCTGCAGGGCAATGACATGTATCTATAGAGTCACTCTACTAAGTAGGAGTTAGTAGGTGGTATACACCTATTGTAGCCACCTAAACCAACTGGGTCACACACGCCTATCGACCTAAGCCACCCTAGGACACAACAGCTGCTCGCAGGTGGTTACCCAGGCAAACCCCATGCCTGATGCCTTAGGGTATTTTTTGTCAATCAACATGCCTTGTTTATTAAGTGAGGGTTTTCGTCAGACTACGAGTGCATGAATTATAAAATATCAAGGCAGAATGAGGTGACATTTATTGAGCCCAAGCCATCGAACCACGACTATTTTTCGTACTAACTGACTAAGAACCGTGCACAACAGAGCCCCTTTTACCTTGATGGAGATCTCGTAATGACAGAGCTGCTCAAATGTTCTAGTCTCTAAAAATAAAGGTTTTACATCTTCGGAATAAATGGATTGACATCCTCCTTTGCCGGCTTAGCAACGTACCCAGGAGGTAGTTCTTCATTGGGTGGCACCTGGAACATCTCCGCCCACGTTCGCACTGTATCATAGTTCTTGCACTTGTGGGCCGTGTTGAAGTCTGGGAATGGCTCGGGGATATCTGACAGGTATTGCAGTGTCCAGACCTGGCCTAGCACACCCGTATCAACGTTGCACATCAACACTTGTCTAAGTGTATCTAGGCAATGTGCTACAGGTGTCATTGCGTTTCAGTTAAATAAGAACACTTGAGAAAAGTTAGAAGTGGGAGACATAGGACCAAGTACTTACTAATATGAAAATATGACATTTCGTTATCGTTGTCGAATAAGTAATCATTTATACTTTTATAGTAGTCATAGTTGAAATAAAGGGACTTTCGGAGGATGTTCTAGAAATCCGCACATCAATCTCATCCCTCGCGTCTATATAGGACAATTGAATGAAGAGTACTGTGGAATTTGGGATTATAAGCCCCATACTCAGGGTGTACGACTTACCAAACAATGCAGGTGATGCAATCCTTCTACTTGTACGAAGAACCCTCCTCCGTACTTCTTCGCTCGTTGTACATGGCGTATAGTGAGTCCGCTAGCTAATCCTTCTGACTCGGGTATAACAGATGCCCGGTCTAACTTATCCTTTTAGCAAAGGTAGACTTTATTCTGCATGAATGCATCAAACACGGTCGTAGGGGTGTTTGCGCACGGTCTACGTACAATCGATTCCTAGAGCTTGCCACGCGGCATCAACTTCTCGTGAGCCGGGGCGACGATAAATTGTCTCCCTCTTGAATGAGCCGTTGAATCTTGTTGTTGAGTATTCTATTCCCACCTCTTTCATCACGGGTGCTGCAAATATTAGTCGTTACGTGAAACCTGACTAAAATCGAAGGGTTGTATTTCATAGCCCTGAGTATATGACAAACAAGGGTTTGGAGAATTCGTAAAAGATCGAGTTCTGCTACTTACAATAATGCGATGCATACCATGCGCATTGTTGACTGAGGTCTGTATTACACTGTGTTTTCAGAAGGATGGCTATTGTGGACAAGGCCACAATAAAAATGAAGCCCAGTGTACGAAAGACAAGGGCTCTGCACCAATCGGCATTTCCTAAGCTCACACGACGGGGGGGATGATGACTGTGGAAGACTTCATCGCAGATCTCTGACTCGGAATCCTCGATAGGTTGTGAAAGTGGGATGCTATGTTCCTCATTTGGTTCCATGGTGAGAATCATACTCAATAGCGTGGTAGAGCAGTTATTGGCATAAACAGTCGCTGTATCTTTGGGTTTACCATGGATACAGCAGTTCAGATACAGTCGATTAGGATTGTTAGTACGGTTTGAATAATAGTCGCACAGGTCAATCAACTAGGGATAGCCAAATATGAAAGAAATCCAAATGGCTAGAGGGTAGACTGTCAGCTTGTTATATATACATCATTCTAGAGTGGGGGCCGGTAGTATTTATAAATTTGATGTGTTTATATAAATAAACTGAATCAAGAAATGGACTTAGCATGGTTTTAGGTGTGAAATTACTTTAGAAGCGTGTTGACTACGTGTAGGCACAGGGGAAATAGGTGGGTGTTCAATACTGGTTGGAATTAAATAGCAATATTTTGAATTTCGAGTGATCTCAGCAGTGAATACCAACTACTTCCTTCCACACCAAGTAACCACCTAATAGCCAGTAACCGGGAACCAGAGTTTTGCATAATCAAAAAATAAAAATGGTGTCCCTTTCATAAATACTCATTGTCGAAAAAATCAAAACCCAGTAGGTAGCTAGAATTTGATTTAGCGTTTATAACAAGACCAGATAGGGGCTGAGAACAACATACCTATGATGGGGCTGTTGCTACCTAGACAGACTTTCCGCGATAGATGTAAGAGCTTACAGCTGGGTCGATGCTGGATAGGAGAGTTGGACTACGGCCATCGTCTGACCTCTAAAGAGTTATATTAATGAGAGGCTCCGCAACATAAATGAATCAAAATGTGTCAAACCTCAACGTGCAAGGAGGCGGGTATAGCCATTGAGGACACGCCACCAACGATAGTTAAGAAAACACACAGCTTCATGGTCGTGAGTTGAATTGCAATGAGTAAACTTGTAAGACTAGGTGATTTTCTGCAGATCTAGACCGGGGCTTCGAGATATATCCCTTTATTTGTATCTAACTAGCCTCGTGTTCCAGCTAAGCATGTTCCATGATCTGCGTTTGCTCGAGAAGCCGTGGATATCTGCCGACAAAATGGTACAGCAATATAGATCAAGCACAAGGGGTGTTTGCGACACCATAAACCCATTTTTTCATCAATAAATTGCGGGGTTGGTAGGTAAGTGAAGCTTGCCGGTCATGGCAGCATGCATGCGTTGTGTAGCCGCGTGATTCAAGGGAAGAGAGAACGCAACTATGCGAGCCCGTGTCGGAAGCGGGCCAACCCGCTTTGAACACGGACATAGGTCAATTAAACGTCTCTACCAGTATCACGCCACTGTCATGCAACCAAGACGACCCTTGGGGTGTGAATTCCGAGTCATTATCTATGATAGACGGTCGTGGCCCTGGTACTGCACCGTGTAAATGATCCTCTTTCCGATCCCAAACTTGTACTCTCCAGGTCTACCATGGCATGATGCAGCTACATTCCTGAACTATTTCAGCGAAATCCAAAGATAGAAGACTCATTATACTTGTCTTAGAAGCTTGTAAATTTCAGTTGCAAAGAAGCTCCAGGCTTCAAGCTGCGCATTAGTATCGATAGTTATAGTGGCATCGCTGAGATGATTACCATTATAGTCTCGAAGTTCTATTTCTTTGGGAATCACTTAATTAAGTTTTCCCATATGGCTGCTTGCATAGACGTCACTAAGGTAGGGACAATGTCCCACGGATAATGTTATATTCGCATGCAAGAGGATGTACCTAGCTCAAGAGCGGGTAGCCGCACAATGCCTTGAGCTGATGAAATCGATTGAGTTATCCTGTAGACTCGCCTGGCAGCTTGTATTTTATAATTGACCTAACGCTGTGAAGCTTAGTGTGGTCTTTAAACATGAGTGTCCCTTTGTCTAGAAGTACGGATGATTGATCAAAAACCCATGTAGTCTAGCAACATAATGAGCTTCTCCTCACCCCTTTTTCTGAAGTACTCTGTAGCTCCATCGGGCTGCATCTGCAGGAAGTCAAGATTGGTGATATGCCAGGGTAGCACGGCTCGAAGAACGGCATCCACGTCTGCAACCTTATCAATTCCTTGCATAATGCTCGGACGTTTTACATCTTGCTTCTCCAGTTCATCCTCCCATACCTTGGCTAAGTCCCATTGGATCCCACCCTCTGTGGTTTCTGGGAGCGGCGTAGGGAAACCATTGAGTTTGGCATTTCTGAGTACCATGTCTTCAGTACTTTCGTCACCTGACCAACCCCTGAATTGACCGCCGGCGCCGTCGAAGGAACGGAGAAATTCGTACATCGGGTGTAGGATGCTAGCAAAGTCGTAGTCGAGAAGTGCGGTGATGCGGCCCGAATCAGGATCAAAGAGCAGATTGTTGGTCGCTACGACATAATTAGGACGGTGACTCCACGTTTGTAAGTAGCCATAAATAGACCAAATACTCACTAAAATCTGCATGTACAATAGATCTATCGTCTTTTGATGTTAAAGAAGCAAATTGCGCAGGGAGGCCTCGATCAAGAAAAGCGTCGAGGCGTTTGCGAATGCCATTTTCATGCCAACCCTTAATATAGGGATTCGTATCCGCTTTTCTAAGAGCTGTCTGTAATCGTCCCCTGAAGGAGTCTTCAAAAGAGGACCACGGTCCAGAGCCGACGCTTGTCATTGCTGCGCTTACAATGCGGCCACTACCGTCAAAGGCCGCACCACCCCAGGCAGTCAGACTCTCTGGAAGCGGGAAGCGTTGAAGGGCTTTCAATAATGTAACCATCTGAGCTAGTATCCTTCGCTTCTTTCCCAGGTCCATAGACCCGAAGGTCTCATCTACAGGAACACCGGGCATCAGTTCCTGGAGAATCCAACCTTGTGAACTCTTGGCACTCTCCCAGCCAAAAACACGAGGCACAACATTGGGCTCGAGATGACCCAGAGCCGATGAAGAGAGGTTGATTATGGCAACCTCATTCTCGATGCGTGTTGCTGCGTTCATCCCTTCGGCATCAGGGTTACTGAGGCGCAATATAAATATCTGCATGTCCGAAGGGATAGGGACGCAGCCAGGCTGCTTCAGCCGGCGGCCCTTGTCTCCATCAACATTATTAACATCCGAGGCAACGGTAAATGGCAATTCTATGCGGTAGACGAAGTTGTTGTATTTGAAAGGGCAGTCTGGATCGTATTGAATGGGTATGACTTTGGCTCGTTCTAGGTCCTATGCTCACTATTAGACGGAAGTTCGGGGCAGAGACAGCGAGTTTAATGGGCTGGGACGATTGAAAGACTGCGTAGGCAGGCTCGAGAGCCGCGCTAGTAGGTAGTGCCAAAGGAGGGTTGTTGATAAGCCAGCTCTACTTTCAACTAGTATTATCTACTTGTTGCTTACCTTGGCGGATAATCCTAGTTGGTCTACTAGGAGTTGTTGAATAAAGGCAAGGCGGCCCTGGTAGTTGGCATGGTTATGAGAAACTGTCGCCATATCTACTTGTCAAGCGAATGGCTACGAGGTAAAGGCACTCCAATCACAACTAAACACACCTCTTCTTTAGAGATGTTGGTAGAAAGTGAGGTAGAGGTTACCCCTAGATTGACTAAGCACTGTGAGACAAACGGCAGCCGTGCATGGCGAGATGATTGGGCGTTGGAACGCCGAATCGTGACCTGATTCGTTATATTTCACTTCACTAGTCTCCACATATCGATATGTTCTAGCATTTCTCTTACCGGTAGGTGGGTAAATCTGAATATCTGTATGTCTTTTCTGTATGGCAATCAACAGGCTACGTGGGCAGGGTTTATCCCACTCATATCTTGGTTACACACACGTCATAGGTTCTTGCTATTGTGTAGTAGCATGTAAAAATCCCGCTCTTTCGTTTGCCAGATATACCCGCGAGCTGATAATATATATTATTCACTATTGAATCTCGCCCTCTTTCTAATTTTTCCCTTCTCTTTACATATATCGTCTTAATAGACGCTTCAGCACGGCTAAGTACCCTCGAATAAGCAATATTTAAAGCCTAGTTATGCTTAACTTCGGTCTATAACGGAGTCTCTCGGAAGACATTTAACGAAGTCTACAGTCAATGGGTTGATTTTCTGTGTCTTTCACGGCACACAAATAAGTTGTAGTTAGTGAGTAGCATGTTTGATCAAGCTAGAAATCATAGATCTCATTTTTCTAGCGGATAATAAGACACTACAGACGGTTGACTCAACGACGATACCCACCAAGGGCATAGATGACCAGTATTTCGCAACAGTAGAAGTATTTCACTCGACTTGGGTTCTTAGATATAACTCGGAAGTTCGTACGGAGAAATCACTACTAACACATCGATACCTTTCAAGGTCACCCAAGGTTGTGTGGAAGCATATGAACAGGTCATAGTTATCGTATCTGTAGTTTAAATAATCAGCGAATTGGCCATAGTATATCATTGCATTGACGTCCTGCATCAAGCCCTAATGTACCATGCCAACACTGTGTTGATATTATACACCAATCTAGGCAATCTGCAGCCTGAAGATTGCTATCTCAATATCCTACATATGTCGAAGCTTTTCAAAAACTGTAGAATAGGTTGGTTCGCCTGATTCGGGGCTCAGAACTATTGCGAACAAATAGCTTGCAGATTTTTATTTCATCATTGAATTAAGTATGCTTTGTATCACTAGCATCGTCGGCTTATATGGGCTCTTAACTCCAAGGTTGAGCTTAGTCACCTGGGGAAATCGATTATGAAGTTTCTTGGCCTTTGACATAGATTGTATCCATGGACGCTGGGACAAAGTACAATAAGAAGAGCTATCGAGAATAGTTGTCCACATTTGGTATATGAACAATGCCATACATATCTTTTCCAATGAGATTCTACGTATCTCGTAAATCGGGTTGTGGTTTTTTTGTCTCACCCATGTGTCTTCTTACCAGGTAGTAAAACTAGAGAACAACAGCTAGCAACTTTTCCACCCTTGCTGCCTAGAATACGGAAAGATTTAATTATTTAATAGCCGAGATTCATCTACTGCAATCCTAGATCGTGATGCTAACTCAAATATATGGGATTATGATATTGGGAAGCAGTCCTATCATTCCGGTGTGAGAATAGGTAGAGGAAAATGAGCTTGACGGACAATCAATCCCGTGAAGTTTCTAGTTTAGGCGACTTGTAGGTCACGTGGTCGTAGGAGAGCCCACTGTACCGGTAGCTTAAATGCGCTAAAGCAGAGGGCCTGTAGCCTGCCCCGTAAGCTTATTAGGTATTTCAATGCTTGACAGAATTCTAACTTGAATGTGTTTCCTACTTACCTACCTAGGTCCTATATAGCTAACGCGCCACCTTTTATACAAAAGTAAGATTTAGAGATGCCCAGGCAGAATTATTTACGGCCTCGCAAGATTAACATTATAATCTCTCTAAATACCTGATAGAATATTTTCCCTATCTAATTCGTGTTTACCTGCCTAGACTTGGGTAGCTACCTAGATGCACTTATTTAGTGTAGATGTGTATGCTATATAATCCCTGTGCTTACCTGACTCCACCTAATACAGCTGAGCTACCTTAGCAAAATGTCATTGAGTGTGCATGTATACATGTACCGGTAGATCCAAGTTATCAGCAGTAACAGAAACAGGCGCTTTCAACGGGTGGATATATCTTAGCGGCCAAGCCTATGATGTTTAGTAACCGGCAACTACTCGAAGGTTTGGAGTATTCCAAGCATTAATTTAACTAGAAACCAAGCGCCTGGGTCCTTTGTCTACATATGCTATCGCGATGCCGGAGCCTCCGGCTCTAGGGGAACAGTATTGTAAAAGTTGCTGAGGTAATGCCGATGATCTATTCTCTTCAGGGTTCATTTTGCATTCCGAGGTCTCGTCATTGGTTCCACTTAGTGTAATTCGCCCTGAACGGTAAGAGCTGAGGCGTAAGAGCCCTAGCAGACATATCCCAGAATAGTAGCACAGTAAGCAAGCTTGTCAGGGGGGGCTCCATTCTAGAATGTCAGACTAGAATGTAGTAAATAACTAGGTATGCGTAGGTATCTGATGCTCGAGCTCTATTCTTCACTCTTTACATCTACAAGCACATGTAGAGAGGCGTGAAAATCTCATCGACATTGTCAGAGCAGCAAGCAGCAGATTGGCAGACGTCACCTTTCATGAACCGCCGACTCGTGTCTCTAGAGGCTTCGCGCAACGAGACATTCGGACAGCGCTCTTTCCTGCCCAGGCACTCGACGACAGCTCAGCGGTCCAAGATGGCATCCAACGTGGGCGCGTATCTCGAGCGGTTCTTCCCGTCCTCGGGGGGCACGTACGACCAGCTCGACGCGGACGTGGACCCGGCGGTCGCGCAGGAGCGGTGGCTGAAGAAGTACTACTTCGCGCGCGCGGGCTTCTCGATCGCGTGGGTGGCGGCGGCCTTCACGGTCGGCTCCGCCTTCTACGTCGCGGGCGCGGTGCTGCTCGTCGTCTACCCGCTGTGGGA
>JAPESX010000800.1:0-14085 GCA_029590615.1 Nemania bipapillata
GCCGACGCGCGCGAGGAGGTTCACGTGCCCGTAGATGTGCCCTGGGCTGTCGATGACGTAGACGCTCTGGTCCCCGAAGAAGTCGACCGTGCGGGGGAAACCGGCGAGGGGCTGCCACGCCCACTGGGTCGAGGAGGGTGGTAATTTAGCCTGCGAGTTGGCGGGCGTCGGGGTATGCACGGGGGCATGCGACGCGGCGTAGTACTCGTCGAAATCATGGTCTGAGGTGGTAGCCAATGGCAGCTCAACCGTGCGAGACGCGGGCAATTCGTCATCGTTGAAGTGCTCGGCTGGGTAGAACGGTCCAGCACCGTGTTTTAGGAGGTCTAAGGTGCCGGACCCCACGACGAACGTCGCACTTGGGAAGTCGGATGGAGTGCCGATGTGGTCCCAGTGAACGTGGCTTACGATCACGAAATCTATGTCTTCCTCTGGGTCGAGGAGCTCCTTTTCGCTGGCGCCATTAGGCTCACCAATAGTGCTTGCGCCATTGCGTAAACTCGCACTACAATCCGGATCAGTGATAATCGGCTGTCGCTGAGATATATGCGGTTGTTGTGCGATAGTGTATCCTGAGATATCGCGCTTGACACCTAGATCAAAGACGAGATTCGTCACATTTCCACTACGAGATGGCGGTGACGAAGGGTGTTGGATGAGGAATGACAACGATGGGACGGTGGTTCGCACATCTGGATCGGCACCAGCGACGAAGAGACAGTCAGGAAGTGTTACTACAATGCTAAAAGTTAGCTATTTTCACCTTAACGCTATATACCAGTGTAAATGTATCTAGGATATAGTCTTTTGTGCTTCAAAATAATGAAGATTAAAGGGAAATGATATTAGGGGCTACGTACTGTGCCCAGCGTCGAGGGCCGAAACTGTTACAAAGACAGGACTGTCTGACTCGGCCATAATATCATATATATACAACAGCGTCTAGTACCTGAGACTATGATAAAACACATATATTGTGTAAATTCAAATCACGATATGAATTTAATTGTCAAGATAAATCTGAAGTTTCCTTTGCAGTAGATAGCATCCCTCTATTCCTTCTGTTCCCAGCCCCCCTCCTCGTTAGGGTTAGCTATCTAGATGGCTATAGTCGACAAACAGACTCTATTAAGCCACGAACTGCGAGGTACCTAAGTAGCTATATAGCTATTGTACGATACCGGGAAAAGGCAAACGACAAAGAGGGGGAGGGCAACCACCCGTCGGTAATTATCTAACCCCTTGTAAGAACCCCTATAGCTTCTCCAACGCCAACTAGGAGGCAAGATCAGGGTAACGTCACTTAGAATAGCAAGTAAAAGCTTTCAAATTTGCTGATGTTGTGCTTAAGCTTTGAAGAATTGATAGCGAATTTAGCCCGTTCGTACTGAAGAAATAAGCATTAGGAAACGGCAATGGCGACGACTGACCAGCCTAGCTTACCCGAGTCTATGAAAGCCCAATTCCTAGATGCTTTCAATACCCCCTATGCCCTCCGCTCCGTCCCTATTCCGACTTTAAGCTCGTCACATGACATACTTATCAAAGTCGACGCGGCGTCCTACTGCCACACCGATGCCGTCCTGGCTGCGGGGCAGATGCAGCCCAACCCACCTAGTCTGCCACATATAGGATGCCATGAATTCGCGGGGACCATTGTGGCCTTGTCTGACGGCGCTTCATCATCCTTCAAAATAGGGGACAGAGTCGGCGTGCCTGGCCGCTCGTCCCACCCGTGCGGCACATGCTTTGAATGCGCGGCTGGGCCAACTCCAGATGACCCCGACGCTGATCCACCAGGGTACTCTGTGCATTGCACGGATTGTCTGAATAATGGCATCAGCGGCCCCGGGGGCTTTAGAGAGTATGCTGTTGTCGACAGTCGCCAGATCGCGATCGCGCCGGATAGCTTAGCAGCCGTCGATACGGCGGTTCTGATGTGTGCTGGTGTCACAATCTTCAATGCCCTGAAGCGGTGTGCCCTGAAGCCCGGCCAGCGAGTCGGCATCATCGGCTGTGGTGGTGGACTTGGACACTTGGGACTCCAATTTGCTACCAAAATGGGACTCAGGGTTGTGGGAGTTGACAATGCGGATGCACCGCTGCAGCTGGCTAGAGATCTTGCTACTCCTGCTAGAATAGTTGATGCAAGAGTCGAGGATGCGAATACAGTGGCCATTCAACTCGGAAAAGAGGATGGTAAACAGGATAGGGGAGACATGGGGCTTGACTCTGTGATCATCCTACCGGAGAGCCAGAAGGGCTTTGACTACGGCGTCGGCCTTTTAAGGAATCATGGCAGGTGTGTTGTAGTGTCGTTTCCTGAAAAGGGGTTCCATGTCTCTGCTCGGGACATCGTCTTTCGAGACATATCTATCGTGGGAAGCCTGGTAGGTAGTAACAAGACGATGAGAGAGACGCTTCAGTTCGCTGCAGAACACAATGTTAAGGCGGTTATGAAGACCTTCCCTTTATCGAGACTGAACGACTTAGTAACCGAATATCACAAGGGAGAAGGTGGGAAGCTTGTTGTTGATATGGCTTTGCCAGATTAGCTAGGAACTCTAAGCCCCTGAACCTAATTTCGTTTTGTTCTATTGGATCGCCAAATGAGCCTGGCGCGCGCACTCTCGATCATAAATGCGAGAGTGTTTTTTTCTGTATCGCGCGTAGGAGTGATTGTAATCTTAGAAACAAGCTTTACATCACGTACAGAAAATTGATCCCCAGATTCTACACCTCGTCCATCTAGCCGCTATGCCATTCATTTGTCTACTAAACTCCTGCCGCTTTGCTCCCTAGCTCCCTTGCCATTTCGCCCTTCTCAGCCATCTCATTTAGCACCTTCTCCGCGACCTTCATAGCATCAACACCAGCCGGAACGCCACAGTAGGTGGTGCAATGAAGAATTGCCTCCCTGATCTCGAGTTCAGAGAGACCGTTGTTTCTGGCCCCCCTGATATGCACAGCCAATTCCGGTGCACGATTGAGCGCCATGAGCATACCGATGTTGAGTAAGCTGCGCTGCTTCCTTTCTAGTCCCGGGCGCGTCCAGGCATAACCCCAGCACCATTCCGTAGTCAGCTCTTGGCCGGGACGGGAGAACTCGCTCGAGCCATTGGCGAGAGCGCGATCGACATAGGCGTCACCAACGACGCTACGGCGCACTTTGAGACCCTCTTCGAAGAGTTGCTTGTGAAGATCGTTGAGTTTCGGATCTGTACTCATCTTGAGGGCGAATTGAAGAGGAGGCGATGCTTATTTTGAATTTCTGAGGATGGTCTAGATACTAAGAGGACCACGTCACGATATGTAGGAGACTCGTTGGTAGTTGGTCGAACGATTTATTGATATGGCAAAACGTTTAAATGTAGGATGCCTTTCACCAGATCGCGAGCGACTGGTTATATTACCAGAAGCCGGAAGACCCCCGTGAGGGGACTCTGCATTATTACACTGTCGTTACATCACATTCTACCGACTCCGCGCCCGCCCTCGGCTCTAGGTTCAATTGATGTTACGGTACCCGGTTGGAGTATACCCAGAGAATATACTCCCTGTGGAATATTGAACACCTAATGAAACTCGCCGTGAGAAGGTACTAAATGACTGAACGCGAAATCTTCATGCACTATATACAGCAACATCTAGTGACTTTAGAAAATCAAGAGAATGAAACTCACGATTAGTTTAGTCATAGAGACGTATAAACCATATATTTCCATTAGTGTAGGCCTGTTAAGGCAAATACGTACCCCAATAGAGGAATGCATGGCTGATACAAAGTCACCTCTTCCTTGAGTGTAAGGAATCTATGCATTACTGCAGCTCAGGTCAGTTCCGTCACACTCCTGGAAGGTGTTGGCGAGGCGCGATAAGACATTCTTACTTTTACGTCGTCATAGATACCGTACGTCTACTTCTCGACTTCGACTACTACGCCACCGCTGCTCCTAACATCATTCTTCATTCCCTCCTCTCTTTTCTACATAGATTCATTTGCATGCAGCTAACATGTTGCTCGATAAAGAGTTAGACGGTAAACTGGAAATTGAATCTCCCAAGTCCGCGCAATACGAGCATGGTAGTCAAGACGAGATTAACGAGCGGCGTCGCAAGGAGGAAGCTCTCGTCCGTCGACTAGACTGCTTCCTCATCCCCGTTGTAATGCTCCTCAATCTTATCAGCTACCTAGACCGAGGAAATATCGGGTTCGCTGCGACCCAAGGTATGGCGCAAGAGATTCATCTGAAAGGTACCCAGCTAAATGTAGACTACCCCTCCTCTCACCATCTTTTCATTCCATGCTCTTCACTTTCAGACATTAACTCAATTGACGAAGACCGCGGTTTCTGTCTTCTACATATTTTATATCCTTGCCGAGTTTCCCACATCTATTTTGGTGAAGCGACTTCGATTTGATCGAGTCATTCCGGCGATCACCTTCTGCTGGGGTAAGGAACTTCTAACGTGGACTGACAAACACCCCCATTCAGGTGTAATGGAATCGCTAAGTTCTTTAATTTCATTAGGAATTGTGTGTCTTTCTACGGGCTTTATTCAATCGTTTGGGCCGCTTGTTGTTACTCGTGTCCTTCTTGGGTTTTTCGAAGGTTGCTTATTCCCATCGCTCACGCTGTTACTGTGTAATTGGTATAAGCGTGAGGAATTAGGTGTCCGTGTCGCTCTTTTATTCAGTAAGTCTTATATTTGCCATCTAATATCATCTCGAAATGCACCTGACGGGATCGTGTAGTTGCGTCTGCGCTTGCTGGCGCCTTCGGCGGGCTTATAGCATGGGGTGTCATACACCTCGACGGAGCTTCCAACATGTCTGGGTGGCGATGGTATGCGCTCAAGCCGTTTGAATTACTGTCCTGATATTTATAGACTTGACTAAGATCATGTAGGCTTTATATCATTGAAGGTCTCATTACTGTCGTTTGGGCTGGCCTCTGTGTTTTACTCATCCCTCAAAACTATGAAACAGCTTACTTTCTGAATGACGAGCAAAAAATGATTATGAGAAGGCGGGCAGAGGAGACTGAGGCATACAGCGGTGGATCTGGGCATTACACGAAGAAACATATCAAGGAAGCCGCCAAAGATGTGAAAAGCTGGACACACGGCATTATCCAAATAGCTATGGTGACCGTACTCTACGGTGAGTCTATTCAGGTAATCTATTGTTGGATTTTCGCGTTCTGACTCACTGAAGGTTTTAGCACGTTTCTCCCCATCATCATCAAGGATGGCTTTCACTTCTCGACTGTGCAAGCACAGTATCTAGTGATTCCCGTTAACATATGGGCATCAATCGTGTACGCTATCGGAGCTTTCTTTTCTGATAGATACACAGCTCGGTTCCTTCCAATGGCGATATGCGCTCCATTCGGCATTGCTGGTTATGCGATCTTACTATGCGATGTGCCTTCGGGGGTACGGTATTTCGCTACCTATCTCATCGCCATTCCCTGTTTCCTATGCACTGGAGGCAACATGTAAGTCGGCATCACCTCTAATGTATAGACGCAGTTCATTTTGAAGAAGAGTAGCTAAATAGATGTGACTATGTACAGCACCTGGCTCTCAGCTAACTGCGCTCCAGACGGGAAACGCGCAGCTAGCTTGGGAATTTTATTAACCCTGACCAACATTGGTGGTATCATCGCAGGACAGATATATCAGTCGAACGCTAGTCCTGCCTTCACCCTTGGACATGCATGGTCTCTGGGCTCATTAAGTATCGCATGGCTCGGATGGTGGATTGTGAGGATGATATATACAAGACGCCAGGAGGCCAAGGATAAGATGCTGGTTGAAGGGATCATAGTACCCGAAGGAGAGCATACTGATAGAGCGCCGAATTTCAAGTATCAAATCTAGATAGGTATTGCGTATTTCGAAAATGGTAGTGCCTACCTACAAACTTATTTACATAGTAAACGCCCTAGAAAGTCTGCCGCTAACCTAAGCTGAGGTTCTCGTTAACTCTTCTATGATGGGTGCTGCTATATGAGCTGTGTGCAAACTCAGCAGGGTCGCTAGTTCTAGGACCTCTAGTATCTCTTGAGGAGTGGCACCGTATCCGAGAGCGTTCCTCATATGAAGCTTGAGCCCAGGCACGTATAAGTGCGTTGACGCTGCATCGAAAGCACAATATACCAGCTCTTTCATCTAGGCAGAAGTCAGCACTGAATAAATCATACTCTTCACTCGGATTATTTTCTGATCATGGGATTTAGAAGGAGCTCATACCTTTGGCTGAAGTGCCCCTTGGTTCTGCCCATCACTCCCCTCTACCTCCTTGACCCACGGTAAGCTTGAGAACTCCAGGTATCCGGCGAAGAACTCTGGGTCGAGTCTCAGGAAATCCTCCCAGAATGTATGCCAATACCCGCGTTTCGCCGTAAACTCCCTCTGTAGATTCTGTTGAGCATCATCAAACGGTCGCGTTATATCGTCCAGATACTTCCCCTCCTCTTTCAATACTTCAACGAGCAGCGGTACCCCTATATTGCATGCATGTATCCCTAGCGTACTTGACAGCTCGATGACCTCCAGAATCTCATCTCTGCTAGCCCCTTCCTTTGCTGCAGATGTGACATGCTCACGGATACCCGGCGCGTAAAGGTGAGTAGCAGCGCAATCGACGGCAAGGGAAATAAGAGCCTGCTCCTTGCGCGATAGGTGGGATTTACGACGTGGCACACTCGCTAGCGACACGCTTGCGGAGAAGAAGGCCGGATCAACTTTAAGAAGCGACTCCCAACCGGCATGAAATGCAGATGATCCTAGTTTCGCATCAAACTCATCCCTAAGCTTCTTCTGTTCTTCTGCAGACATAATTCTTTCGTGAGACTAAGCTTCTCTCAAGCGCTGCCAGATGTATACCGCCAATATCTCCTAAGCCGACTGTATTATATTTGATGTTATTCACGTTTTCCAGAATGAGTATGGACCCTACGAGCTATCTAAGACCTCACTTTATGCTCCAAGGAGAAGCATACCCAATTTCACTCCCCTTAGAGACAAACCTGCACGAAACAAAATAGCCTGAACACAGTAGACGAGGACTTCTCTGTTGCATTCAGAATGCATGCAGTAATTACCGACTACCCCGCTCATGTTTCGCTCGGGGTAGTCATGGTATTTCCCAGGTTCTAAGTTGGATCGCCAAAGAATAACCTCGGGAATAAGGAGGCCCGTGGGATTCAAAGTTACATGTATGGTAGGTAGTATCTATCGTTTTACAACCGGTTTGTCTTAAGGGGTCCGTGCTAGCTCCGATGCAGCACTGAGGTGCAGTCGCAGGGAAGTATTGTCAAGGCGCCCATATATTTTTCAGGGGTCTTACAGCAGTAGCACATTAGACTACAATGCAAAGCAGCGAGAAGAATAGAGCATATTACGTACCTGGGGTAAAAACTTTAATTTTCATAGCTATCAGTATAAGAGAGAACCACAAGCCCATCGTCATTCTGCCCCCTTTCAATCTCACGGCGCTCAACCTAGGCAGCGCCAAAAAACCTTTTCGCATTCCTAACATCTCGTTCCCAATCAACATCGTGCGCGAGAATGATCTCGACTCCCTTACTCTCTAGATCTCGAATCCGATCAATAGTGGCCTCGGCCTGCGCACGGTCGGCATGTATACAGCACACCTGACCATGCGCGTCTAACCACTCACTAATTCCCTTCTCCCTGCGTAAGATTCTTCTGTCATGACAAGCATCCCCTGCAAGGTACACCCAGGACACGCTACCGTCGTCATTGAGTGTCCGGGCAAGGAGGTTGATATGGCCGGTGAGATGACCAGGCGCATCGACGATATAGAGACTACCGTCCTTGAACACGTCAATCACAGCGGGCAGGCCGCCGAATTCCTCCCACGTACCATCAATGTTGATGTTATTTGAGATGAACGGAATAGGGGTGCCGGGGTCGGAAGGGGTGTCGATACTAGGAGGGGTGCTGGGACGAGGGGGGGGAATGGTGTNCAGGCCGGGTGTCGATATGAGGAGGGGTGTACTCATCAATGTCCCACCCGTCCTCGTCTACTATGCTTATTATCTGAGGCTTCTCCGCGGGGTCATGGAGCTCGATCGTTGGTGAGAAACCAAGAAGATCCGGCTCAAAGAATGAATGACCACCTCGCATTCCCTTAGATCTTCCGGCGAGGACGTCTAACGCCCCGTAGCCAACGACAAACGTGCTGTGAGGGAAATCTCGCGGTTCGCCGACATGATCCCAATGGACCTGTCACGTAGGTCAGTAGCGGAAAAAATAAAAAAACCCCTTATCAAGACTATGTAGTGCATCTTGTAACTTACGTGAGAATAAAACACGAAATCGATATCATCCGGCGTCAATCCGCCAGCTCCCAAGCTCGTCACCACGTCGGGATGCGTGGTGAGCGGCTGCCGAGTCTCCAGATGACGCTGAATAGGCTCGGCGTATCGGTCAATCACCCTCCGCACGCCTAGGTCGAATACGATGCGCGTGATGTAGCCAGAGTTCGGCTCACGATGCTGCACGAGAAAAGCGAGTGACGGGACGGTCTTACGCGCTCCGGGAGCCGCCGGTCGCACAAATTGCTCCTCCGGGAGCGTGAAGTGGCCCGCTGATAGGGCATGGAGCTCGACAGTCGCGAGTCCGGTCTCAGACGTGTTTGAAAACGGGCACGACATATTCATAGTGGAAAGAGATCAAAGAGAGATGAACGACAGTATAGTTGAATATCCTCTTCTGCCCACTCCAGCAACCCGTAACAGGATGGATGTATTCAGTCTACTAAAAATAAAAATNAAAAAAAAAACCACGCGTATGCAATTCCACTTGGTGTTTCCTCCAGGATATGTATAGGCAGGGAGGTCTCCTTTCACATTTCCCCCGCTTTCATCATCAGTTGGAGATGACATACGATTCTGCAGGTTCAGTTACCCGCTATCTAATCACCATCTATTTATGGCATCTCAGTCAAGCATAAGTATTGGGCGTTTCAGCTATGGTAGTACTAGAGTGGGAAATATTCAAGGTACATGGTTGTATCGGATGCGTGGTATTATTAGGAACCAGTAGGGAGCTGCTGGGCATCTGCGAGTACCGTGGGATGCGGAAATACTAATGAAAAGTCTATTGATAACTACTCTCTATTGAACTGCTCAAAGAAAGGCAAATACCAAGGAAATCAATGGAATTGGTATTCCTAATGTAGCTCTACTATCTGTTTAAAAGGTAGGCCGCCGCAACCTCTGAAGTTGCCAAGCCCTCTCCTGCTTCTGCTCGTTCAAAATCAAGGTTAGCTGCCCGGCCATCTTATCAAGCTCTTCAAGAAGCACCAACTCGGCCGCATCCGCTTCCTCGATTTCACTAATCATATTATCAGTCTGCTCGAGGATTTCGTTAAGTAATGCCCTTACAGTAGCATTCCCGTCCTCGGCCCATAACAAAGCACCTTCACGGATCTCCTTGATGCGCTCTATCAACTTTTGCGAAACCCGCGAATGAAGGCGAGCCTGAGCTGCCCCAAAGTCTGCGATGGTGGCTTCGCAGACATCATTTTCGAGTTCCATTGTATGATTAATCATGTCCTTGAACCCAGGGGGGTAGTTGACGAAATCGTTTTCGCTAGTCCTAATAGTCTCCTCCTCGATGTCGGAGTAGAAGTCCAGCATGGCTGTCAGCCTCCTATGAGCCATTTTGATAGCTTCATGGTGGTTATTGCAGCTAGATAACAAGACTCTTATCTTCTCTAGTCGCTGTAGCAAACGATGAGTGTAACAGCGGGGGCAAGCATCTCCCAGGCGTTTCATGATGTCGGAACGGTAAGCGTCGTAACGGGGAATGTGTGATAGATCGCCATCTTGACTTACCTCAACTCCGTCTAGGGTGCTAGTGATGTGGCCGCATAGCCAGAAGTCCCAGTTATGGTAAGACATGATCAAGAGCTAGAACTAGAGTTGGCACTAGTGTTAATCTTAGGTAGACGCAAGGGTTAGGAGAGGTTTGATTAGTTTGTTGTGTTCTGTTTAAAGTCCAGCGTTAAGATGTTATATCAATGAGAGATCTGCGCGATTAGTATTATTTATACACAACGTGTCGTAGTTAATATCACCAGCACGGTTTCAGAACACATTCAGCATTCTAAATCTTCCGTCGTATACCTAAGACATCAGTGCCGTGTCCTCGGAAACAAAAGTGTGATGTTGAAACAGCCTCCCAGTTTAACACCTCTACAACGTGTTGCCATTTCCTAATATGTATAGCGAAAGTAAACATACTATAAGAGCGATGTCTCGTAACAGCCATCAAAGACTTTATGTGAGAAACAATGCCATGAACAGCCCCATTGTGTCTGGATAAAGACAATTCTCATCACTCATCACCCTAATCAAAGAAACCCATCCTCGAGCTGCTATTCAACTCTCATCAAAGAGATCTCAACATATAAACACTCGATTCTAACCGAAACGTGAACTCCAGTGTCACAGGACAGCTGCAGCACGATCCCACTTACCTAGCAGGACGCCGTCAAGTCGGGCTACTCGACGTCTCATCTGCTTACACGTGCTTACGGCCGGACCCCTAGCAAACTCTACCTACTTACCTATCCCATCCCGTCTCCCTGCTCTCCCTATCCTGTAATTTCAACGCAAGCAACCCCAAAATGTCAACCTACATCACAACAGAGGAGTTTACCTGCGGGCACACACACACAATCCACCAACAGCCCCTCCCCTTATATCCCCGAGAAACCTTATGCACAGACAGCAAGCCCGCAGCCCTAACAGAGGCCTTATCCGTCCCAGCGCGGTGTCTGCCATGTATCTGCGCCTCGATCCTCTCTGTCTCCCCGCCGCATATTATCCCACGGAGCTATATCCAGGATGTGTCGCACCACGTGCAGGTTCTCCGGCATACCGCGAGCCCCGCTATGCAGCGGGAGCTAGATAGACTTGGCAAGCAGGTCCAGCGTCTAGATGATGTTGTCGAGTTCCGACGGAGTGTGCTTGCGCTGGCGGGATATTTGGAGGTAAGTGCCCGTTTTGGCTTGTAGGTTCTTGTGCATTCTATTAGGTAGCCGTATACTGCACTTGAAGAAAAAGGGTTGGATATCTGGGATAAAGAAGTGACATTCACGATTAGTATAGTCGATGCATGGGTACAAATTGCATAGCTATATACTCTCTTGAATTATAAAAATTGGTGATACTGCCAATTCTTTTTCTCGTAAACATTAGATAGTAGAATGTCGTGAATAGTGTTCACAGACCCTCAGGAATATAGTCTGCTTACCGACAATCCTACATCACACTAGAGAATTACCGTTCGTCTCGTGAATAATGTGTATCTATGTCATAGGTTGCCATCACTACTGGCAAACCGTTTCGGCTCAGCCTGGAGCAAGCCATGGCGCTATCGACACAAGCCATGTTGCCATTGACATATCGTTAGGGACTAACTCTAGATTGTATTAGATTAAGCGCTGTTATTGGGACGATTTTTATAGAAAAGTAGCAAGTCCGTAAGAAATTTGATATCCCTTAGAATGAGGATGGTCTATCTAGTATCCGTCACAGGGGATGTCGCGTAGTCCTAATCTCATCATCCTCGCGATATGGAGTGCAGCAATATTGAGGGCCGAAATGGCTTGTCATCTTGGAGATTTCGAAACTAGACTATTCGGTATATATGCTTTTCACATCATGGTGTTCCTAGAGGAATCAGTTAGAGACGTAGAAATAGTATCCATCTTGGTAATAGATCCCTCACTTCGTCATGTGTAAGAGCGTGTCAAACTAGAGGAAGTCGACTGGCTGGGGTCCACTTCTTCACACCTCTCAAATATCGAGTCTTTTAGTAAGACATAGTGGGCCTCTAAGACTAGTCGGTGAAAGCAAATGAGACATTCTTATTCAGGGTGCGCCACCACTATACATTAACTCCTTGCAGTTTATAAGACGATGGCAGGCTTCTTCCAATAGCTCTGAATTTGACAGGCTTAAGAGGGGGTATACTACTTCAAGGAGCTCCTGCAGTCCATCACATAGAGTAGCTGAAGTGGCGACGTCAAGCTCGGACAATTTGGCTATCCTAGAGAGGTACTCAGGCACGATACCCACACGCCGCGGTCTACTCGGTAAAAGAGGCTGAGAGATATGGCCCTGTTTTTTGAGAGCTTGGGCGAAAGACCAGATACTCAAAGTAGCATAGTACATGATCCAGGGTCGGTGGGGGTCAGAATCGGTCCGAGCCGAATACTGGATGGCACCCAAGTTGTTGCCCCCAAGTTCTTGGATCGGCGCAATCTTCTTCTGGCGTGGGTCAATAAGAACCCGATGAAGAAGCTTAAATGCGTGTAGTATCGCACGCCTGGTAAATGCCTGCCCAGCCCACACACCCATCCGCGTGTTCACATTTGAGAGATCTCGAGAGGACACTTTGCGGCCGACTAAACGCTTAGCACCAGCATAAACCTGGCAGTCGATAATATCGACGTAGAGGCTGATGTGGGCCAAGTGATATAGAACTGCAGCACTTTGGATCAACCCGTTAGGGGTGGACTGTTGCCCCGGTCCGCTCGGCTCGCTGTTGCTTAAACTGGTTGTGCCAATAGCGTCGTCAAAACTCGTCTTCCAGTCGTCAAACGCCTTGAGCAGTATCTGGTACCACTTATCTCTTGTTTCAGTCGCGGTAGGAGCGATATCTAGCCACTTGAGATGCGTCTCGCGATGTCGTAGGTGCCACCCGACGCTAAGGAGACCGAACATAATAATCATGCGACCAAACGAGTGCGTTCTCACTTCCTGGCCGTGTAGAGCACGCTTCAGCCCCTCGAGGAAGAAAACCGGTTTAATACCATACATACGTAGAGCCGCTTCCTTTTGGCGTGCGCTCTCGGGGTTTGGAGCTGACCACAAGGTCTCGTCGCATGGAAGAGGTAGACGAATCTCATGAGGCGCCATGTCGGCGACGTGGCCAAACATAGCGGCATGCAGAATATCCATCATGAATGCACCAAAAACAACTCTGTGCATGGCCTCGGTCTCAGCCCACCGAACCCACCAAGTCCGGTCGTCAGTAGCCGGATCAACACCATTTTGCTCATCTGGCGGGGATTCTAGACCGGCTTTACCGATGAGCGGACTACCTCGTCTCAGCAAATTAAGAGTGACACAGTGGTAAATATGTCCTGTTTCGTGTAACTTTCGTGTCGAGTACATCTTCTCATAGAATTCGACAAGCAGTAGCGCCTGGGCAATCCATAAATCGACAGGGGGCACTGCTCCCTTGTTACCAAAAATTTCAAGACGGATAGACGTGATGATGAGATCGGCAAGGGCCTTGTACTCTTCGTGCTCACCAGTAGGGGACTGGCTATGGATCTGAGCAGCACCCAATGCAATTATGACAAGAAGCAAATATACGGGACACCTCGAAGGCGAAAACGTGGGTTGGTGGACGATAGGCAGGCGTGGTGAGACAAGGTCCCAGTAATGGCGAACACACTCGTGCAGGAAATCTAAATTGATTGCAGGGAAGTCATTCCCAGATTCTTGTAGAATGTAGTTCAATTTCGAATCATATTCATTCTGTTTCTGACGGAATAGGCTTAGGCAGTTCACGAGTTCCAGGCGACGATGCTCAGATATTAGTTCATCAGGTATATCAGCGTGGCGGGGCGGCGTTTGGTCGACCTGAGACCTACTAGTTAGGGACTCGTGGTCGTAATGAATGTTGTTGCTAAAGGGAGACTCCAAGCCACCCTCCAAAAAAGAAAGATTAGCCACGTTGAATTCACCATAGGCGCGTTCATTATCAAAGAGCCAGAGGGCGAAGTTAGTCGAGGCCAGGTCGCCAGGATCGTGAGGGGCCTGTAGGTCTGCAAATGGTATGAATGTAGAGTGATCATGCAACGAAGTTTGGCCCTGAGGGTACATAGCCCTAGGCCAGCTGCGAGGGTGGCCCATTGAACTCGCAGGGGCTGGTTGAGAGGTCATGCTCGAGTTCGGAGTTAGCAACACCGAAGCATTACGAGGCGCACTCGCCGAGTGTCGCGGATACACGGTTGGCGGTGGTGGA